>JABUQX010034420.1:0-10229 GCA_015478945.1 Trachelipus rathkii
CCTTGCGCTGTTTCTACGCTAACTATAATTGAAGTGACTGCTTTGACTCTTTGAGGCTTCAGCTTCTGCCGATAAGGTGGGAGCTTAATCCCTTGGTGTTATGAGCAGGTTCATTCCTTCGACTAAATCTTTCTCTCCTCATAATCCATGGTTCGATCGTACTTGTTCTCTGGCCATTCAGGCTAGAGACAGTGCGTATCGGGAGTGGAAAAATTTTCGTTCTCCTATCACTCTTGCTAATTTTCATTCAGCTAGAAATCGTTGCAGGGATACTCTTCGACGAGCAAAGCGGGCTTTCATCAAACGAAAGTGCGCTAACCTCCTTGGCTCTCCTACTGACAAATCTTTCTGGCCTCTTGCCAAAAACATCTCTAACAACTTCTGTAAATCTGTCTTTCCTCCTCTTATTCGCTCTGATGGTTCTGTTGCTAATTCTCCAACTGAAAAGGCCAATCTCTTCGGCCTCCTATTTTCCTCTAACTCAACCCTGGATGATTCTGGCATTCCTCCTCCTCCTCCTTCTCCTCTCAGGTGTCCTATGCCTTTGCCTGTGATTACATTTGATCGGGTGCATGGGCTCCTGAAATCTATGAACGTTAGAAAGGCGGGTGGCCCGGATGGCATTCCTCCCCGAGTTTTGAGGGAGTGTGCTTCCGTGCTGGCCCCTCCTCTCGTTCAACTATATTCACTATGTCTCAATACTAACACTTTCCCTCAGTGTTGGAAGCACGCACATGTCCAACCGATTCCGAAAAAAGGAAGCCGCTCTGATCCTTCTAACTATCGCCCTATAGCTCTCACTTGTATTCTATCTAAGATCTTTGAAAACCTTCTCAACTCTCATTTCTTAGACCATCTGGAATCTCATTCACTTCTTTCCGATCGCCAGTACGGCTTTCGGCGCTCGAGGTCTACTGGCGATATACTTTCCTATCTTACTGATTTATGGTTTTCCGCCCTTAGGAACTATGGGGAGACGCGTGGTGGCGCTTGACATATCCAAAGCATTTGACCGGGTATGGCACGCGTCACTGCTCTCCAAGCTCCCTTCCTTTGGGTTTCCTCCTTCTCTTTGCTTACTTATGTCTAGTTTTCTCTCAAATCGCTCAATATCGGCTGTTGTTGACGGGGCGACTTCTTCTTCTTTTTCTGTCAATTGTGGTGTTCCTCAGGGTTCTGTCTTATCTCCTACTTTATTCTTACTTTTCATTAATGATCTTCTCACCTGCACATCTAACTCTATCCACTTGTATGCCGATGACTCGACCCTTCATTCTTCAACTCATTTCAATTCTGCTCCCTCTTTAACTTCTAGAATTGCCTCTCGTCTTAATCTTTCCGATTCTATTCTCGCTGATCTGGATAGAATTTCCGGGTGGGTCGTCTCAACCTTGTGAAATTTAATTCTTTAAAAACTCAACTTCTACAAATCTCCCTCTCTAAAACACCTTCCAACTTTCCTATCTCTTTCGACGGTTCTCTCGTCTCTCCTGTTGACAATATAAACATCCTTGGCCTTAACATTAACAAAAATGTCTTGGAAACCTCACATCACAACGGTTGCTAGGGCGGCCTCAAAGAAACTGGGAATTCTGTTTAGACTGCGAGACTTTTTTTCTTCTTCTCAGTTACTCCAGCTATACAAGGGCCTCATCCGCCCTTGTATGGAGTACTGCTCTCATATCTGGGGGGGCTCTGGTTTCACCTTTTGGACAGGGTCGAGTCAAAGGCCAAAAGACTTATAAACTGTTCCGTACTTTCCACTTCACTTGACCCTCTATCTTTGCGGCGCGATGTTGGTGCTTTATCTCTTTTCTATAGGTACCGCAGCGGCAGATGCTCGAGGGAACTTGTAACTCGCGTACCACCACCTTTACGGCGCCCGCGTAGCACAAGGGGTGCTGTGTCTGCGCATGAGTTTTGTGTGGATATCGGTAACTCCAGGCTAGTACGCTGCGGTGCTTCCTTCTTTCCTGCCACCTCTGTTCTGTGGAATTCTCTTCCATCTTCTGTGTTTCCTGCTGAATTTAATCTCCCTCTCTTCAAAGCTTGCGTCTGTGCTCATCTGCGTAATTTGCATTAGTTGGTGAGCTTCTGAGACGTGTAACACCCCTCCTTGAATAGGGCTCTGCCCGTGAGTGGTGGTGACAACTTAAATATATATATATATATATATATATATATATATATATATATATATATATATATATATATATATATATATATATATATATATATATATATATATAAGGAAAACGAAAATGAAAATAATAAGGAAATATGAAAAAGGGATTGATTTATTTTTTATCTCATCTTGTCAGTCATCTCCGCATCAATAGATGACTGGACGCTTCGCCACTGATATAAATATATACTGTATATATAAGACAGCATATATATATATATATATATATATATATATATATATATATATATATATATATATATATATATATATATATATATATATATATATATATATATATATATTATTTATCATTATATATATATATATATATATATATATATATATATATATATATATATATATATATATATATATATATATATATATATATATATATATATATATATATATATATATATATATATATATATAATGGATCATCAATAAATGGCCATCACGGTCATCATAATTTCCACATATCAGAGATACAAAATGGCACACGAACTTGCAAACTCCAGTGCCAAAATCTGACAACCAGTCCCATCACAACAAATTTGTCACATGAAAATTATCTTCTTTCCAATAAATTTCATTTTATTAAAACCCAAATGGAAAAGTCATATATTTTTATTAAATTATTATTTTTATTATTATTATTATTATTATTATTATTATTATTATTATTATTATTATTATTATTATTATTATTATTATTTTTAAAGTAAAAGCAAAGTATTGAAACTAAAATTGGTACAATATTTTATCAGATTCCTTTTAAAAGTTAAGTGACTTATACGTTGTTGGTTCAGCTTTGCCTTTATGGTAAATCTAAATTGGTAAATACAGGGTGTTCATAAATCTAAAGGGGGTATATTGTCAAATACAGGGTGTCCTAAAAATACAAAGAAGTAAATTGGTAAATACAGGGTGTTCTGAAAACTAAAGGGGATATATTGCTTTATACAGGGTGTTCTAAAAATACAAAGAGGTAAATTGGTAAATACAGGGTGTTCTGAAATCTAAAGGGGTTTATTATCAAATACAGGGTGTTCTAAAAATACAAAGAGGTAAAGGGGTGAATAAAGTGGGTTCTGAAATTTAAAAGGGGTATTCCATTATATAAAGGGTGCTCTAAAATCTAAATGGCCATATTATTAAATACAGGGTGCTATAAAACTTAAATGTGCATATTGGAAAACACAGTTTGTTCTAGAATCAAAAGCAAATATTGTTAAAGTACAAAGTATTTTTAGTATAAAGTAGAGAATATTGATAAATTACAGGGTGTTTAGAAATCTAAAATGGCATATTGTTAAATACAGGGTATTTCTACAGGTGCGCTCAATAAATAAATACAAATTTAATATATGAAGATTTATATAGAAGCTGATCTAAAATATAAATAAGTATATTATAAAAATACAGGGTGCCTTGAGCTTTATATCAATAAATTACAGGGTGTTCAGAAATTGTGAAATATATAGGAGCCCTAAAATATATATAATATGTAAATTTTAAAATTAAAGCTTTTTAGACATATTTACAACAGGAAAATATTTTATATGGTTTTGTCTAAAATTTATTCGTTTATATTTGATTTATTCAGTGTTTGGATATAGTAAATGATATATATATATATATATATATATATATAATATTATAGTATATTATATATAATATAATGATTAATATAATAATAATATATAATATACTAATAATAAATATTATATATTATAAATATATATATATTATTATATTAGGATAATATATTAATTAATATATATATTATAATACCTATATATAATAAGTTATATTATATAATGATTTAATTATATATAATAATATATTATTATATTATTAATTATATTTAATATTATATATATATAATATAGTAATATAATATTAAATATATTATAATTTAATATTAGATTATTCCTTCTAATTTACAAGTGAGTTTCCTAAATTACATACATTTACACTAAGTATATTCCTAGATAGTATATTAATAAATATAATATATCTATAATATATAATAGTATAATAATAATATATATTAAGTATATATAAATATATATATTCCATATATATTATTATTAATAATATATATTCGTTTATATTTTATATATAGTTGTTATATATATATATATATATATATTTTATATATAGTATATATATATAGTATTATATGATATAGTATATATTGATATATGATGAATATAAATTAAATATGAGTATTAAATATATATAAATATAATATATATATATTTTAATATTAATATATATATATATATATTATATATAATATAATATAATAAATATTAAATATATATATATATAGTATAAGCTTAAAAGCTATATATATATATATAACTTAACATAAATACATAACTATATAATAATATATAATATATATTATTAACTTATAATATTATATATTATACTATATTAATAATATATAATATATATTAATAAATTAATATATAATAAATAATATTAATATTAATAATAATTATGTAATAATATTCAACTTTCTACTTTCTAGTACATAATTTATACATACATTATTATATCAACTATATATAATATGTAATATATATATAATATATATATATATAGTATTATAGTAGTATATATATATATATTGTATAGGTAGTATGTAATTTAAAAGTACTTTATCCTCTTGAAAAGGGTGCGCCTCCGGTTGAGCTACCATACCCCCGTACTACCCAATAATACCGTTTTTATTTGGTCAAGGGCATTAAGCTACCTATAGTAACTAACTCTCAATGACTAACACTATAACGAACTTATACTTTTCATTATTAACTTAAAATGGCTATCCCTTTTAATGGCTTCCATAAGCATATACGCTATTAATTTATTAATTTAAAAACAACACTCAGCTCCCCTCAAGATTAAGCTCCATATATTTATAATGCCTATAATGTTGCTGCGACTTATTAAATGAGGCTTCATAACAACTATTTAGTCCATCTGTGTCAGTAAATCTCTGCGAAGGAATCTTTTATTCAAGGTTATAGGTCTGCTATTGACGATTTAGTTTTCAATACTCACTGAGTTCCAATTTCCATTTCTATATGTAATTGTATCACAAATTCAGCACCACATAATACTCACACGAGCATTATAATACACTCTCACTACTATATTCTAACCATCTAATACTCACTCACAATACCTAACCTGAAATGGTGTATATCGTAGATCTCTTAGGGTTAATCTTATTAATATTCTTTCATTCCATTCTGTATTCACACATTTTTACCACAAAAATCAAAAATATGGGAAACTTACAACCTGTATATAAAATTTATTAGATATTATTCGTATATGTATGATTTATATTGTATAATTAATAATAATATCCGGTTCTATATATATATATTTATTTACTCTACCCACTTTCCATAGCGATTTACGAATCACTTGACCAAATCATAAAGCATTTAACTCAATAGTCATCGCATCTTCCAAGAAAACTGTCCACATGTAAGGCCTCCACAAGGTACAGTGTATTTATAATCTTGACTAAGTTGAATTTATTAATATAGGTATAGGGTATATCAAAATTTATATTCATCTATATTTACAGATGAGTCTATAATTAAAAATAAATTAGATAATTATTGCTAAAATATTGAGAAATTGGTGTACTTTTTCATGTATATATGACCCGCATTATATTTATAGTCATTAAGTATGTTTGACATTTACTTAGATAGTAATACATCACTAAATTAATATGTGAGGAGCAATATTACAGAGTCTACCGAGCGAAATATCTACCATTTACACCTGCATTATATATATTACAGAAGCTATCGACTTTCCACTTCGAAGTATGCTTTTTGAGCTAATTGTTTTTTTTTATATGAAGAAACTCACTCACTAAATCCTGTTAGTACTGTAAATCATATGATTAGTCTATATACTTATATATCAGTCATTATCAATATATATTAATTTTTCACTAATAAAATCCTCTTTTATGGTTATGGGATTTTTATTATATTCATAGATTTATTGAGCTTATTTGTTGACAAAATTTTCCTAGTTGCTTCAGGTTATTTCTTATGTTATTATAAATATTGAAAAAATTGTATATATGTTCTATGGACTTCCACTCTATAACATTGTCGGCTTCCTTTCTTCTTGTTTATAAAATATAATTTTCTTTAAAAATTTGTTTAGTTAGATCCTACTCGTTCCTTGTGGGCGATCCTTTCTATTCTCTCTTCTGGCAAATATTCGAGTGGCCATTTAGACTGATTATGTTCTTCTTTAAACACTCGTGGTGGGTAATATTAATCATTGAGGTTAGTTATGCGATATAAGGAGCTCTCTATATCCGGGTATATATATTCGCAGAGTCTGTTATGATATTGGTTATATATATATATTAGGAGTGTATCACACTAACCGAGTAGTGCGTAGCCGCCTACTCACGTATATACCTAGCTGTATAAATTTACCATTTTATGTAGCTATTCCAAATCCCGAATAGATTGTGAGTAAAGTATAAGCCTAAATAGTGAGAGTATAGTGAATTCGTATGCGTGGATGACGTTATAATCTATCGGTAGCAGCGAGTTACTCCAGTTTAAGCGTCGAGATAAAGTCAGAGTGAGTTAACTAGCACTCACACACACTTAACTTATCAAAGTTATTATTAATTATTTATTATTATTTATTATTATATATATTATTAATTATTTATTTAAATTAATTATATATATATATAATTACATTCGTGAGTAAAGATTCTTATTCTCACTCACGAGAATAATGGAAAACGTGAATATCTGAGGTTGAATAAATCTAATCCTGCATTCATATGCATTTTCTGAATCTGAGAACTCCGACTATAACCGTAACTCCGGAGCTCCGACTCCTCGAACTCCGTGATCTATCCTGACTTTGAATGGTTGAGGATTATATTATAATAAATATATAATTAAATTTATCCTCCGACTCCGATTCCAGCTCCGGCTCCGGGCGCGGTTCTTTTACTCCGACTTATGATTTGGTGTCAAAGCTTCTGAGTTTTTTTTTATTTTATTATTATTTATTTATAATTATAATTATTTAATGTTATTATATGTTGTTAAATTATTATTTAGAAATATTTATAATTAAATTAATTCTTATTATTATTATTATTTAATTATTATATTTATTATTAGCAGTAGTAATAGGTAGTAGTTATAAGTAGTAGTAGTAGTAGTTAATAGTAGTACAGAAGTAGTAGTTATAAGTAGTAGTTTTAGAGTATCGTGAGTATATTACAGGGTTATATAAATTTGGTAGAGGGTGATTTAGATGGTGACATATCTCTTGTTGTAATAACAAAGTTACGGTCCCCGTGGGGTCCCTCACTACTACCCCTTAATATAAAGAGATCAATAAGTGTGTTTTACGATAATTAGTTAGACATAAATTTTAGGACGGTAGAGGATTCAGATTTGAGTTTCTAGAAATACTTCGTGAAAAATATGTTGATATCTGATGGGAGTTGGCTTAACCTAGCAATACCGTGATGAACTGGAATAAGCCACTATTGAGCGTCACTAGTTATATATACGTGAGTGTTAAATAAAACATTTGCGTATAACAACAATGTTGTGTCGCTTAATTGGTTCATATAACGTGAGAGTCGTAGAGTTTCGAAATATGTATGGTTTAAATTATCCGTGTTATAGGGTGTCTATGAGATTACCCTCAGAAGTATTCACCTACACGCTTACATAAATAACATTAAATATATTAGATTAAGAAAGCTGAATACTTGATATAACAACCTTTTTATTAAGTGATTGTATAATCTATTAGTAGTGTTTAAATACGTAGGGTGAGTTAAATAATGACCGATTATTTTACCAAAATTTTGCTTAGGGACGCAGTACTCCTCATCTGAAATAATATGACATATGAAATTAATAGAACTATTATCGAGTATACAACGCTTCTCTGAGATAGTAAATTAGTTAAATATCTTTAAATAGATGAATGAGCCCTACTTTATATTGATAAGCGTTCGGAATTAAACCAATGCTGGAATTTGTTTTCAAAACTAACTATATAATATATATATTATATGAATATAATATATATTATATAATTATATCATCTCTTTAACTTTAAAAATCTGAAAATTAATTATTTGAGACATATTACCCCAAAAGAAACTTGTTGATATAATAATGCTATATATATATAGTATAACCTTTATTAAAGGTAGTGATTTTAGGTTGTATCTTAGATATATCCGGGGTAAAATGACCTTGAGATTTGAAAGCAAATATTCACCGTGAGTGAAGATAAGAAGGCCCCCAAATCTTAGGTAAATATTAATTGTAACCTAGATAACGTATGAAAATCTCGTGTATATAAATATAATAAGTAAAGTGATGCGACTGTTTGGTGGAGAGTAAGAGGATATACTTAGTTGCGTGAGAATCATGTAAGGAACTCACCAAGATCATTTATGTCATTTGTGATTAAAACTTTAAGAGCAGTATACATCAGATTGTTGTATGCACAAAATCCTAACTCAGAGTAAGTGGCGTCGTGGTCACTACTGGGTTGTTACAAAAGTCTGTAAGGAACGCTCAATATAGCAGTTGGAAATTATTGTATGGCTCAAACCTGAGAACCATGCGAAACATCGTATATACCATTCATATAAGGTACCTTCCCCATCCGATGAGTCGTTTATAAGATTCCCGGCGTCTTATAAAACGTAGGCCGTACACATCCCAAAGAGGGCCCCCTACCGCACAGCCGTGCGTTCGTCATGACCATATAACTGAAAATATTGACCTGAATGCGTATTGAAATCTCAGGCTTATACACCTATCCATTATAAGTGTACTCAATCATAATATTTGTGGTTTGAGAATCAGTTTCCCATCCCCCGCGAAGATTTGAACAGTTCTTAGTACCGACTACATGAAAAGGGTTCAATCTAGGGAGACACGTGTACGCGATTACGAGATATTGCGAGAGTATTTTGAAATGATATATGACTACTAATTGCATGACGACTGAAACATCGGGTCATTAGGCGAGCCGGATTAGTCATTAGCCGCTCTGCCGAGTTTCGAAATGCATAGGACTACAACCTAACCCCACACACTCTGTACATAATTTATTATTTTATTATTAAATTTATTAATTATTATTTATTCATTATTATCTTAAATTAGTTATGATTATCTTTCATTACATTCGAAGAATCAATATCGTATTCTCCCAGACAGGAGAAGAAAAACGTTAATAGTGCTGTAGAGTTTATTTGAAATCCCGATTTAAATCCCAAAGGGGGGTTCACCAGCCACCATCAAACTTTCGAAATTCCACAACCTATATGCATTTTGGGTGCGTGACAATGTTACCGAAGAGAACGAAACTTAGGTATAGGACTTCCGACTCAATTCTTTTCTTTAAGGATGTAAACCTCTTATAATAAAAATTTATCATAAAAAAAAAGAAAGAAAAAAATTAAAAAAAAAAAAATTCTGAAAAAAATAAAAAAAAAAAAAAAAATTTTTGAAAAATATCAAAGAAAAATTTAATTAAGAGAAAAAAGAAAATTGTTAAAGGGAAAAATTTTTAATAGATAAATTATATAAGATTAATAAATAAAATATTTTTTATTCTTTAAAATTAAAAAAAAAAAAAAAATATAAAAAAAATAAAAAATAAAAAATTTAAACATTTTTTTAAAAAAATCTTTAAAAAATAAGTAAAATTTAAAAAAATCAAAAACAACCAAATTGATTCAAACATTTTTTTTTTAATTTCTGTTGTAATTTTTTCAAAAATTTTCCCCTGTTTCAAAAAAAAAAAAACATTTTACGTTATTTTTTTATATAAATCAAATAGTCCGTACTCAACCGATTCCAGGAACACACTACCTCGTATGCTGAGGCCCTTCTGCGACGGCTGCCTCTGCCGCGCGCGGCGGGTTACTTACTGGCCATCTGAGGCCTTCCGCTCCCGCCTCTCGCCTCCCTCACAA
>JABUQX010034421.1:0-21598 GCA_015478945.1 Trachelipus rathkii
AAGGATTATCCGATGATCAGCGCAGTATTGCGTGGAACTAAGCTATAGTTATAATCTTGAAATATACATTGTTTTGACGTTTAATTCGGTCTCATATCCCCAGACGTGTAGAATAATTGTAGTATGACTGGACTCAAAAAATTATGAAATATGACGGTCCAGGAAGAGAGTGCGAAGAAGAGATTGATTACTATCAGCAAGGGGCTAAATATGAGCAATGTGCGGATGGAAGATTTGTCTGAAGAGCCGGAAGAAACTCTCAGAAGAGAGTCAAACCAGCCAACGCAACCTGTTATATATTGGAGTGAACAAGAAAAGAACACCGCTTCACATTCATGTTTTAACACATTATACTGTGCCGACAATATACGGTAGCATACAGAAGGAGAAGTGGCGACGTAATAATTCACAAGAGTAGAATAAGGAGTAAGAGAGGAGCTGAACTGAAGGTAAAAGAATTAGGGATTATTGATTTCTGAACTTCATAGGAAATGGAGAGCAGAACTATAGTGACATTAGCTTTATCGATTCTGTAGGATAGCGAAGCAGGAAAAGTCTATCACAATAATTGCTGAATATAGTAATAATTGCACTAAATTATGATATTTAGTTCATTAGTTATCCTACCTTAAATTGTGGTGGGGTCAGGTGAGGAACACGCGAAATAGGCTAGTAATAATATAGGTATGGCCAGGTATATAATAATATATTAATGTTATATATTAAACAGTGTAGTTATAACGCGGCAAGTTGCAGAAAGGAGGAGGCGGTGTAGCATAGTATCGTGTATTTGATAGTTAGTATTTGATATTGTTGTATTAGGTTGTGTAAATCAATAATTGTTTGATTAATATTAATAGCGATTGTTGTAACAGATAGTAGTTGGTAATTAGAGTATATAGATCTACAAAGGCGGGGGAGATAGAAATAATTTTTGAGATGAAATATAGAAGGGATGAAGAGAAAATATAGTCGATAAGTAATAAGTAGATATAATTAAGAATAGATTTTTATAGCCTTATTAGATTTAAGTTTAACCGAAGGTTTTGACAAGGGATATGTAAATAGTAGTAGGTTTATAAGAATAGTTAGTAAGGTATAAGTCATAGTAGTTAAGTAAATATACTATATATTATAATTAGTAGTATGGCATAAACCATAACTAAATATGTAGCGCATTTTTTTTATCCCAACCAAAGTTTTCTAATACTAAGGCAATTAAAATCTTAATTCAAAAATTAAATAAATTGATAAATCTAGATTAAAGAAAGAAATAAAACGTTATAACCTAAGTTAAAACAATAGCACAAAGAGAAAAATAACACTTAATATTACCTAATTAAAGATTCACTATAGAGAGTTAGCTTTTTCGATATGCCTAGACGCAGACTCCTTATTCAAGTGAAGTAGGGAGAAAGTAAAAGGAAAAGTGAAACCAAATACTAGAGAGAAGAACATAAAATTCTGGGCAACATGTTCGAAAAAATGAATTAAAAGTAGTTAAAAGTGCCTTTTTAAAGGAATAAATGTCTTCATATTTTTAATTTATTTAGCAAAAATGTTCCTTGGTATATTCATGTTCGGTATTATTGATAATAATTGAATAATAATTTTTCTTTTGCAGTTGTTCTTTAATGGAAGGGTATTAGAGAAGTCTTATATTTATGAAATGAATCTTCCAATTTCTATGATTTGTGAGATCCCAATTCTGGTCATCTATTTTAAAACTTATAAGTCCTTAAAATAGATGACCAGGAATTCGCGGTCGAATGCGCATTTTTTTGTTATTTAAGATGTTGAGGTCTTATTATTATTAATTTGGGCTCAAGTTCCCGCATTTTAATCATATATACCTCCAAGATTCTCATTTTTTTTCTCTCTCGAGTAGTGAAAGTATAGATAGTAGACACATATTGAATAATAGACAATATATTTATTATTCAGTAAAACATTCTCATATATGATTGCACAATCTGGGTTCCAATAACAAAGTATATAATACAATACGATGAGATAACAATTTTGACTAGAATTATAAGTTTTTGGAACGTAATATAATAATTATATTTACAATAAAATCAAGACTATAGTATAAATAAAAAATATATGAAAATATGTGATAGATGTTGCAAGAAACTATCAGAAGAAATAACTATCGACGTTCACTTTACTACAGTATTATGTGTAACTTTGACATATATATATTAAATTTCATATTTGATAAGTGACTCTGACGTCACTTTCTTTTAAAATTAAGATATTGTATTATACAAAAGTAATTATTGAAAATAATATGTATTTATATATATTATAAAAAAATTATACACAATAATATTATATTTATATTATATATATATATATATATATATATATATATTTAATATATATATATATTAAAAATATATAAATAATATATATTATATATATATACTTATAAATGTATGTATAAATTAGAAAATAGAGAAATAGGTTACCTAAAATAGTAGAGAGTAATATCATTTCTTACTTAATCTCAATGAGGTATGGGTAATTCATACAAACCATCATTCTTCGTTTTTTCTGGTGATTCTGGTTAGAAAAAATAACAAGGAACCTGGTGAAAAATACACAGTTACTGTCTATACTTACTGTAAAAATAAATAATAATAAATAATAATAAAATAATAACATAATATATTAGATAAATATAATTTACTAATTTATAACAGCACAATAAAAATTATTATTTAATAAAAATATGATATATTATATAAAAAATAATAACTCTAATTAATTATACATAATAAAAATAATAATAATATCATACGCTAACTGGACTCGAATAACCCGCAAACCAAGCAATATGGCGAACATACACTCGCAACATGTGATAATTATGATCTATTACAGCAAAGTTGTATATAATATCAAGTCAACCATGTATTTCACTTTTTGATTATGTAAATCAACATATAGAATGCCAAGCATTTGCTTGTTTTATTAAAAATAAAAATAAAATTATGGGGCACTTTATAGCAACTCCTTAGTAACAGCGTTGTCACTGGTCTTTATATAATGGTCTTTCGCAACTGACATAACTGGCGGTTGTCAGGTAAAGTTTATTTTTTTTTTTTTCCTCATGTATTCAGATACTGCAGTAAATAAAGTGACTAATACTTACAACAATACCTCAAGTTAAAAACTCTAGTATTGAAACTCTTGAATTTACTAATTTGCATAAAGTAGTCATTTAATGATACATATAAATATATAGAGCTTAATGAAAGGTTTTGGAATGAATCGCAAATATTAATACGAGCGAATATGAGTGTCGAAAATTGGGCTAAACTGTTGATGGAGAAGATATAACATATTATGGTGAATGATAGTGACTAAACTAATTATTTGGTTATGCCCATCTAGTATAGTATATATATAATATATATATATACCTAAAATATATATACAACTTTTCAGCAAAGCTGGATTTATATATTTATAAAGTAGGAAAGTGAAGTAGTAATAAACAGGATTAAATTAGCTGAAAATATAATTGTATTTTCTCTTATATAACTAACTTTGTCACGCTTCTATAATAATTCAATTAAATACACTTATATACTAAATAAATAAAGATTATACATTCACAGTTTCTACTGTCAGGGCGGAGTGAGATAGGAAAATGATTGTGGGTGCATTGTAGCCATTATATATAGGTCTCTTTCCCGCACACTGGTATACTATATCTTTTATATATATAGTAAACGTAGGCTAAATTGCTACATGTGAACCATGATGATTGTGGAGTAGGAGGCTACAGCGAAGTATTGGAAATACTGACTCATCGTTTTGTGCTCATAAGTAGGTATGTGCATTATTGGATGATCGGAGTTTGTTGGGTTTAATGTTTTTTCGACGTCTCCACTTTGAGGGCAGAGAGTGCGTTGGTAGTGGCGCAAAGAGTAGTCGTGACTGAATGTCGAGTGCTGATGGTTAAGATCTCAGGCGGAGCGAAGAGATTTCCGGTAATTTTTCAAAATGTGGAGTCGAGTCGGATTGGTATTATTTTTATGAAAAGGAGGTGGAGTCGGAGTCGGAAGTCGGTAATATTTCAGAATGTAAATGGTGGGTAGCAATCGTGAGATCGAGAGTTGCTAGTAGGGGGAGTCAGATTCGTGTAATTCCGGTGTCGGTAGTGTTTCGGATGTGTAATTTTCGGAATTTGAGTAGCTCGGAGTAACATCCGGAGGTTGGAGTCGGTAATTTAGGACAAGATGGAGTGGAGTCGGAGTCGTATGTCCGATGTTCCATGGTGAGTCTCGTGGAAAATTTTTGATAATTTTGCCGTGACTCACAAACAACACAAAAAAGACAAGAAAAAAGCGTGTTTTCATGTAAAACCTCTTTTCGCAGTTGTGACACTGACGCTGATAAATCTCTAAGTAGATTATTTCAATAAGGCTAATATTGTTGGAATATCTAATTAAATAATTTAAGACTCAATCCTTCCATTGTAATATCACACTATAAAAAATTAAAATATTACTTTGATTTGGGCATTAATTAATAGATAATATACTTTTCCCCCTCATGGTAATCCATTTTAAAAAACTGTCATTTCATTGAATGGGCAAGCAATACAAATATTATTATTAATGATCATAATTTTTCATTCATTGCTATGAAATACAAATGGATATTAATATTATATATAGTGTATTATGAAATTTAAATTTGTATTCTGGGGTAAGATATATAACAATAAATATATTGGTAATAGCGTTACCAATACACTCAAGAATATAATATTGCTCTTGTTGGTGTAGAGTTGGTTTTATCTTTTTCACTTAAGATATTAACAAGTACTATGAAAAGTAAGGAAGTATAATAAAAGAAGAATTTACAGAATACTTCATCTGATCAACAATTAAGATATTTTAGATCAGTAAGAATCATATGGCTATTTTCAATGGGTGTATGAAATTGGTGATTAAATATAATTATTTATATTATTGATTAGGAATTATTATTATTATTATTATGAAATGTTTTTATTAAAGTGACTGTGTTCAAATATTAGTATTATATTATCTACTTGCAATAGTAGTGGGAAATGAGGAGTTGAGCTGTTAGTATATAGTAATAAATTAGTAGTAGTAGTAATAAGTTTAAGTATATGAGTAAGTAACATAGTAATAATAGTAAGATAATAAGTAATAATAAATCTATAGACGAAATTGTATAATTTATAATTTATTTTTAGACTTTTTGTATTTTGAACATTTATAGCATTAATCTCGAGCAACTTTGGTACAATTACGTTGCGTAGTTTTTTGGAAAATTTAAGAGAGGCTGCAAAAAAACGCGCAAACCTGTGTGTGACGAAGAGTGTGTATATAAAATGTTATAGCGTGAAGTCTCATGTTTAGATTAAACAACATTTGTTGGCAATAATTATAAAAAAAGAAAACAAAAGCGCAACTTGAGTGTTATGTAATACTGGTAGAGATGATTAATTATTGACAAATTGTGTTCAGGAAATACTCTTGCTCTCCATACATAGCATATCCATTACATTTAATTTCTGATAATATATAATATAAAATATATAACGTTAATGCTACCATGGAATGGTCTATGAAGTAATATAAAATGTTGAGGAGATAGTATATAAATAGGAGAGAGGGTGATGGATTATTTAGAAAAGTTTTTAACTATCAAAATTTGATTATATGTCTGCTGGTGACTTAGAAATATAAGATGATAAAGAGATAACTACGGTGAAAATGTAGTTGGTATAGTGGTGTAAATGTATATGGTGTACTTAGGTTGGGGATGATTAGAATAGTTAATGAGAGGAATATAATAGAATATAGAGAAATAAGTTAGGTAGTTGCATAAATTTATGTATGAGTTATTTGTTGCACAGAGCCATAATGGATTATTGTTTGTGTGAGTACTTTATTAATTTAAATTAGGTTAAATTTAAGTTTGAAAATAAGGTCATAAGGTAGTGTTAGGTTGGTGTATTACGCTTGTAGTACCCATCTGAGTATTATGTTGTTTTTGAGTATATATGTATTATATATATATATATAGTGCGGATTTTACTATTGGAATATAATAATAATGCTTAAATATAGGATATATACTTGGTAAGTATGTATGAGTAGTATAGAGTTTATATTTCAAGATTGATTGTAGTTTTGTGGTAGACGCCTTACTAAATGTGATATGAATAATAGGTGATTACAAAAAATAGTATGAGATGATAATTATAACAGGTATATGTGTTTATTTGGGGATGTGATCGAGGAAATATGAAAAATGAGTGATAGAAGGTATGATTAGTAGACTTTCATTGAGGAGAGAGATAATCTTGTGTGTAAGTATATGCAATATTCAACTTATCTTATGAAGAGCACTCACATAGTAAGGCTATTAATGCATCTCGCAAATATACTGCTTAATTAAAAGTCAGATAAGAAAGGATTTTTTTTTCTTATTCTTCATGTTTATTCTGCTATATTATACTCTTAAAAAAATAAAGATTTAAAAATTTAAAAAGATTGCTTCACATAATCTAATCACTTTATAGATGAGGGGCTTGATTTTCGAGAATAATATAATATGTTGTTTCATATAACTTTTCGCGATAGATTTGATTGACATTAGCAAAGAGATGTAGTGTAAATTTAGATATTCTGCATTAATGTGCTATAATGCTTTTTATTGAGATAAGAATGAATAGTAGTAGTAGTTGTTGAGTCAGTGTGTTGGCCAACATTTTTGCTAACCGTTAATCAGCAGAAATAGTCGAGTGGAGAGGTGAGAAGGGTAGGAAGGAGTATCGGAGTATTTGACAGTAACCAGATAATGGCGACCAATCTTGGGAGGTGGTGGTATAGTTGTATTTAGTGATATAATGAATGGTAATCATATAAAGTATAATGATTTTATTATAAATATTGATAGATTTTGATATCTATTAATATGAATATATCTGCGCTATGTGTTTAGAGGACGCTTTTGTGTATATTGTGGAGAGGAAAGGTGATAAGGAGGAAGTGGGTAGAATTAATTAAGTTAGGTAGGTAATATTAAGAATAGAACAACTAGGACAGATTAAGGGATTGGTAGCCCAAGCTTATTTCTATTTGTGGGTAGTAACGCGTTGCAATATTCATATTTTCAGAGTTAGAAATGTCAAAACAAGTTGAAACAATATTGATGGAGAGATAAAGAGAAGAAAGGTTTGGTGTTCAGTCGCGCACACTAGATAAGTAATTAGATTAGTGCTAAAATAGTTAGTATAAGTAAGAAGTTAGCAGTGAGTGGTGGAATGAAGGTGATGCAAGCGTTAAAGTAATTAAATTAAATAAATAATTAAAAAGCGTGGTTGATTCATGTACTAAAGCCAATGGTGAGGTTTCAAAAAAAAAGAGATAGTTGGAAATTATTATTAAGGAGGAAAAAATAAAGTGATAATACAAAGGATAGCATACATAGGAGGGAAATATCGAGTGTAAGTGAATTTCAGTTTTGGAAGGATTGATGAAGTGAAGGGACTTAAAAAGCAGAATAGGAAACGTCTTTACTGGATAGGAGCGGCGAAAGGTTAAAAGGATGAAAATATTAGCGGAATATTGCTTAGAATAGAGAATGAAAATAATAATGGCGATCGTAATCTTTTCGTAACCTGATGAACTGGTGTGAGGGGAGTGTGGAGGGAACACCTTCGAAAACTGAGCATAACATTGGCAGAACTGAGAGGTTGATTTTGGAAGTGTGTTTGGTTGATGTGCAATAAACATATAGGTTCGATTTTGGGCGACGAAGGTCATTTAATGAAGGGAGGATAATCTGGGTAGCATATGCGAGCAATAGTTGTAAGAAGATAGGTAAATTCTTGGCCAGATAATAATGATAGAAATTGGCGAAATTGAATTTCAAAAGACGAGGTACGAGATGGCTCGATTTGTTGGAGTTTGGAAGTTCGTGTAACAAAACGTTTTTAATGAATATAGGGTATATGTTCCGAGGAGATTGGTTGGAGAGGCAGTAATAGTACCCTTATATAAGGGTAAGGGTTCATGTTTAATTTTTTCTTACGTTCTTTTGGTGAAGTTTTGTTAATAATGAAAAAAGTACAATTTATATAATAATAAAATTAAAAATTAAAGTTTATTCCAATATTTACAGTATTGGTGAAGCTCGATAAATTTTAATTCTATTCTTTTTAATTTTTATTTACATTTTTTAAGTTTAGTTTTTTTAAACATTTTTATTTAATTATTAACTGTATTGGTGCTAACAAAAATGTTCACGGTTTCTCATATTTTATTATTGTTTCTCTTATGTTTTCTTATGGATTTTTAATTTACACTGTACATTAAAGCAAACGTAGGTAATTAAATGATTTGTCAACAGTGTGTGTTAAATTCAATAACATTCAAACATAAATACATTAAATATTTAATTTGAAATTTGATTCTAGATTAGATTAGGTTTAGGTTATGTAACGTTAAGATTGTCAAGGTCAGGAGGTTAGGTTAGTTAGGTTGGTTTAGGTTAGTTTAGGTTAGGTTACAATTACGGTTAGTTATGGGTAGACAGATTATGAGGTTGTTATACTAGAATTAGAAAGTTCAATTTTGTTAAAAAAAAAAAAAATTAAAATTTGATTTCATATATTTGTGCTAATTAATCCCATATGCATTGGTGAACAAACTGACGGTGGAAAGTTACGTGGAGTGTTTTTTTTTAAATATAAAACTAAAAAACAACAAGGAATGACACATAAAGATGATTGATTCATAAATTTTTGGAGTTGCTGGAGAAAAAGAAATGAAGGAAAAAATCTATGTGAAATAATATTAAAAATTTAAACAAATTTTAAACATACATACAACGTGTGTATATTTAAATATATATATATAATGATATAATTATGTGATATATATATTATATATATATAATATATATATATAATATATATATATATTATATATATTATATATTATATATATATATATAATATATATATAAATATATATATATATAATATATATATATAATATATATATTCATATATATTATATATATTATATATAGTTCTGGAATGGGTTTGGGTGATAGTGATAAGGCAGTTGATTGAGGGGGTGGTGGAAAAATTGATAGTCATAT
Source organism: Trachelipus rathkii (assembly GCA_015478945.1). Lineage (NCBI taxonomy): Eukaryota > Metazoa > Arthropoda > Malacostraca > Isopoda > Trachelipodidae > Trachelipus > Trachelipus rathkii. The sequence continues at coordinate 9,166 of JABUQX010034421.1, forward strand.
ATAATATGAAGAAAACAACTAGATTAAGTTTCTTTGTCATAGGTATATTTCTAATAGCCAACCTTTTACAACCACTTAAATTTGTAAATAACAATCTATTTCTATAAACTATGCTTGATATGACACTCATTTTGGTAAGCGTGTGGGGGATTTGGACCACCAAAAAAGTTCAACTTGAGGTTTTGGAAAAAGTGATATTTTGGGAAATAACGTTATTTTTGCAGCAAAATTTTGGGAATCAAATATGATAGGTGGGGGGGGTCCAGCTATTTAGCCACATAAATCGTTCTAGTATCCTATGCTTCCCCCAAAAATTTTTTGGGGATATCATCATACTTGGATGTCGAGCTGGGTAAATTTGTGATGGATTTTATCCATCATAATTTACCCCATTTTATATATATACTGCCAACAGCTATTTTTTTTTACCTGCTTTACCAATCCTTTTTTTTTTTTACCCCATGCATCTTTTACTTATTTACCTTCAGTATATAATTGAACTTTTGCTAAAATATTGTTCTGCTTATGATATATTATAAGTATTTTTCTTTTATTTCAGATATATATTTATCATAAATTGTAAGAGACATTGTCATTCAAAAAAAGTATAAAATGCCTAGGACCTATATTAAAAAAACAAAAAAATACACCACAGAAAGTATACAACAGGCACTTGAAGAAATCGAAAATGGAGCTTCCATTAGTAAAACAGCACCGAAATACTTTGTTTCATATGGGTATCTTCACAAACTTCTACAAAGGAAAAAAGCAAATGAAGAACTATTCCCTACAAGAAAAGTAGGAAAGACTTTGTTCTTGGACCCAAAAATTGAAGACAAATTCGTTTTTGTTTTAAAAAAAATGGAATCAATGGGACTTGGTCCAACTCTTGAAGAGTTACGGGATATTGTTCATGATTACATTGTTGAAAATAACATTGTCACAAAATTTCCAAATGACAAACCTGGATATGAGTGGGGGAAGGCATTTCTGGAACGTAACAATTTTAAATTGAAAAAAGGAACTCAAATAAATAAAGCCAGAAAGGGAGTTACTGGTGATCCATTCGTAATTTATGACTTCTATAACCAGTTGGAAAATCAAATAAAAGAACTTGGTATTAAGGATAAACCAGAGTGTTTCTGGAACCTAGATGAGACTGGGTTTCCCTTGGATCCAACCAAAAAATTGATTATTGGAAGTTGTGGAAAGAAAACTCTACGAGTTACTGCTGGAAGCAACAGAGAAAACATTACTGTCCTGGCATGTTGTTGTGCCAATGGAAATGCATTGGATCCGTTGGTTGTACATAAAGGAAAACGAATCTTGGAGTCATGGATAGGAAGAGGGAAAGACGTATTACCAGGTATAATGTATTCAGTTTCAAAAAATGGATGGATGACAAAAGAGGTGTTTGAGGAATTTTTTCAACATTTTGTAAATGTAACAAAAGGTACAAGGCCACTATTACTCATAATGGACGGTCATTTAAGCCATACAAGTATTAAAACAATAGAATTAGCTATTGAGGAAAATATAGTATTGATGAAGCTTCCAGCTCATTGTACAGATCAGCTCCAGCCATTAGACGTAGCATGCTTCGCTCCACTTAAGTTATTATGACACAGACCTTACAAAATATGTCAGTGACACTAGTGCAAATGCCCCGCTAAGGAAAGATATGTTTGTTGAGTTATTGTGCAAAGTATGGAAAAGAGGTCTTTCTTCAGTCAATATAATATCAGGGTTTAAAAAGACTGGAATATTTCCATTTAATGCTAGCGAGTATGATATTAACCGATTAAATGAAAAAAAAATACAAACCTACAATGCATGGGTAGAAAGAGGGAAACCAGTAACCTCAGACAATACTGCAGATTTGGAAGGAATTTTGGAAACAGTTAATGTAGAAAGAAATGTTGAGGAAATTGAAGAAAGGAGTGAAACACCAGCACCTGTAGAAACATCATTTAATACCCCTTCAACATCAAAGGCATTACCACCTGCAATGACAGAGAGGTCATCAGAATCACAGATGCTCTCTCCAGAAACACTCACCAGATTATTAAAACAAGTAAGAACAGAAGATATGATAAAGGAGTTAAATAGTAGAGCGGGGCCCAAAATGAAATTTACATTTGAACCCATACATGAGAAAAGTCTGGAAGAGATTCTCCATGCACGAGGTAGAGCAGTAGGTGAGAAAAATAAATCAAGAAGGGCAATACAAACCAAAGCTCTTATATTATCTCAGGAAAAATGTCTTCAAGCATTGAAAGATAAAGAATTGAACATGAAAAAGAAAGGTGTAAGAGGAAGACCCAAAAGTGTATCAGTCTCTGGAAGCTCACATGCAAAGAAAAGAAAGATTAGAAACAAAGTCCTTGAGGAGACAACATCCGAATCTGACATATCAATAACAAGTGGATCATCTGATATTGTAGATGAATTTGATGAGGAATCGAATGTAGAACAAGATGATGATGGTATGGAGCAAGAGCAATCACAACATGAAGGTGTAACAAAACCCCGTATAACAAACGAATCTGAAAATAAATACTATGCAGTGCTTTACACAGAACCAAAACCACCTAAATACTTTTGGGGGAAGGTCCTAAAAGTATTCAGACATGATGACAACAGTGATGTTAGTGAAATAGAAATGAAATTCTTGAAAAAGCATTCAGTTGCGAGTGACCCTGCAGATTGGAACTGGAAGGATACTCAAGAAGTAGAGATTATTAACAGCAAGTTCATATTCTATGGTCCAGAACTACCTATCATAAGAAAAGGCCATTTATACTTTAACGAATTGCAATGTTATGAAACCTTCAAAAATATAATACAGAAAATTTAAAAATAAAAAATAATATAGCTATATTAAGTAATATAATAATTAGATAATATAATATGATAATGAAGAAAATTTAAAAATAAAAAATAATATAGCTATATAAAGATAATATAAAATAATAATAATACAAAATAGATATATATATATATATATATTCTTTCTTTCTTTCTTTCTTCACCTTCCTCTTTGCGTAGGATAGATATTAAAATTTTATATATATATATATATATATATATATATATTATATATAATATATATATATATATATATATATATATATATATATATATTTATTATATCTATAATATATATTATATATCTATATATCTAGTATAGTATATATATATATATATAAATATATATTAATAATATATATATAATGATATATCATATATATATTATATGTTATATATTTATATATATATATATAATATAAACTCTATTTTTTAAATTACGTTTTGCTTAGTAATTTAATTAATTTTTTTAAACAATTTTATTTTCAAACTAACTTGTCGATTAAGCCAAAACAATAATTTATTGTCAAATATTAGTAATTTTAAATATTTGATTATTAAGCAAAGCGAATCAACGTGATGTCATAATTTTTCGCCTACAAAAGAAACGGCCCCAACTAGAAGAACTTCATAGTTAAAGAAGACGTGAAAGAAAGTGTTCCTTAAGCGAGTAAGCTATATTTGATTAAATAAAATTATTTTCGGTGTTTTTTAAAAAATATATTTTGCTTTGATAATAAAAAATTGATATTATAATATACATATAGCATTTAATTTGTCGCCTAACATTTTTGAAAAATAAAATTATTTCGTTTTTGTTTAAAATATCTTTTTGCTTGATAAACGAAAAAAATTCACATATTTATATATTATATGTAAATAATACGTATATATATGAATATCGATCAATTTCCTTATTATATTATTATTTTTTTTAATATTAGACTCCCTAAAAAAACAATTTTCTATGATAAAGAAATTGTATACCCAGTAATTGAGAAGTATAAATATTTTCTTAAAAAAACAGAAAAACAAAAAGAATAAAAAATCGTTAGGCCCTTGTCTTCTTGGTATGATCATAATTTAATTATTAGGACCTGAATATCAACTCTTTATAGACTTGGATTCCGTAATCCGTGTTTGGTTTGTTTCCCTCGAAAATATATTCGCACTTGTGGGTAACGAAAAATTATTTTGCCATCATCTGCCCGAGCATATAGATATAGGTAACGTTATTTCGTGCCCCGATATCGAAGCGTAAAGGGGGACTCTTAAATATTTTTTTTTAACGCTATATATACTTTCAAGCGTGATAATAGTATTATGCTATATATATTATTATATATATATATATATCAGTATATATGTTTATATATCTATATAATATATATATCTATATAATATATAAATATTATATATATATATATATAAACTATATAATATAATATATATTAATTATATAATATCTATACTTTTTTATATATATCTTTATATTATATATATAATATATATATATATATATATATATATATACATATTATTTAAATTATAAATATAAATAATATCATTATAATATAATATTAATAATACATATTTATATATAATATATGATAAATATAGTATATATATTTAGATATATAATAACGATAGGGTAATGTTATTATATGGATTATATATAAGTAATACATAATATTATATATATTTAAGTATATATATATATTATATATATATATAGGTGGATAGTATTATATATATAGTATATATATATATATATTAGTACACTTTAAAAAATAACGTAAAAATCTAAAGATACCCTGCTTATATTTCTTGGTCTTATATCAACGTTACTTTTTACTTCTCGGGAGATGGTGCAAATACATTTTCCGTTCCTTCCTTAAGCGAGTAAGCGATATTTGATTAAATAAAAATTATTTTTCGTGTTTAAAACATATGGTTCCAAGTTGAATATAAGTATGTAATTTTTTTATATTTAACGGTTTATTTCGTCTTTCGAAATAATACACTTAAGTAAAGAAACCATAAATTAAATCAAAAAGTGAGACTATCGTTTCTTGTGGTAAATAATTAATTATTAAGTCAAGAAAAATTTATTAAACAAAATAAAGAAAAACAATTATATGAGATACGTGAATAACTGAATATCAATTCTTTATAGACTTAGATTCGCGATTTTTTTCGGCCCTTGAAAAAAACTCGGCTTAGGAACGAAAAGGTTTTATTTGCATCAATCTCCCGAGAAGTATAAAGTAACAGTGTTTCTTCACCGTTGAAGCGTAGCGGAACCCTTCAAGATTTTTCGCTACGTTAATTTTAAAGTGAACTATATATATTATATAATATATATATAATATATATAATATTATATATATATATATATATATATATATATATATATATATATCTCGAAAATTTTGATCTTAACGACGAAGAGCGTAACGACGATAAAGAAATATATATATATATATATATATAAAATTACAAATTAACGTAGAAAATAAATAATATATATATATAATATTATATTATATATATATATATATATATTATAATATATATAATTATATATTAAACTAATAAATATATATAACAAATATAAATATATATATATATATATAATTACAAATTAACGTAGAAAAATCATAATAGTCTCACTTTTTGATTATATATGTGTGTGTGCGTGTATTATTTCAGAAGGACGAAATAAACCGTTAATAAAAAATTAATACTTATGTTTAAGATGATTTATAAGTTTAAAACACGAAAATAATTTCATTTAATCAAATATCGCTTACTCGCTTAAGGAACGGAAAATGTATTTTGCACATCTCCGCGAGAAGTAAAAGTTAACGTTATTTCGTGGCCCGAGTGAAGCGTAAGAGGGTATCCTTTAGAAATTTTTTACGTATTTTTTTAAAGTCTAATACTATATTATATAATATATATATTTATATATATTATATATATAATATATATATATATAGTAGAGCAGAGGGGTGTCTGGAAGGATACTTCAGAAATAGAGATAATAAAATAGCAATACTTTCAAATATTCTCATTAATGGTGATCCAGTAAACTACCATAGCTAAATAATGAAAAGGCATTTAATATACTTTAAAGATTTGAAATGTTTTATAAAAGCTATATTTCAAGATATATATTATAAATTTAAATATAATATAAAATATATATAAAATTAAATATATATGCTTAATAATTATTAATTAATATATATAAATAATAATAATAAGAATTATAATTATTAATTAAATAAACGCAGAAATATATATATAAACTTTAAAAATTAAAAATTAATCTGCACAAGATAATTTAAGTAAGGTTAAGACTCACAGTTGTTAATATATAGTATATATATATATATATATTATATATATTATATATATTAATTATATATATATGATATTAATATATATATATATATATATTAATATATAATTATAATATTATATATATATATTATATATTAATATATTGCATAAATGTATATATTTATAAATGCGTATTAACTATAAGAAATTGTCTATAAATTATATTTAATCTATTTATGATTATCAAACTCAATAGAAAATTATAAAAAAGAGAAATATAAAAAGAAAATAATGAATTATATTTATTCATATATTAATTCATTTTATGAAAGATTAGTTTAACTATCTTTGTATATCTGATTTTATGTCATATTATTCAATTTTCTTGGTCATATATTAATTTTATTTTTATATAAATTAGTCTCCCTTAAAAAATAAACACAATTTTATATCTATATAATATGATAAATAATATTATTGTATAGACGGTAACTGAATTGATAAAAATCTTTAATTCTTAAAAACAGAAAAACAAAAAAAAATTAAAAAATACCTTTTCTACGACTGTCTTTTCGTATGATCATAATTAATTATTAGGACGCTAATATGAATATCATACTACTTTAATAGACTTTAGTAATTACTGTTAACAAATATTTCTATAATGACGAGTATTTGTTGGTTCACAACAACTTTCAAGAGCACACAATACATATTATGGCTACCTTCGAGGCGCATACATCGCTGTTTCACACCACATATGTGAGGTGTGAATTTTATGAGAATTATCTATCCTTGCTATTCTCTGTATATACATTTTTAATATTATTGTATAAATGATATAATTGAATACTTGATTAGTTCGTGCTCATACGGAGTGCATACCTCGAACGAAAATTATAGTCATTATTTTAAAGGTAATGAAGAGATAGTAAACGCTTACATACTCTTGATGAGGTAGTTGTTTCTTTTATTGTGAATCGTTTTTAATATTAATTTTTTATTAACTGAATCAATATTAATTAATATATATATAATATATATATAGAATAATATATATATATATATATATTATATTATATTTTATTTTTATATAAAATATATTATATATATATATATATATATTATAATATATATATATCATATATTAATATATATATATATATATATATATTAATATATTAATATTATTAATATATATATATAATATTATATATATAATACCGTGAGTAATATATATATATATTAATATATATATATATTAATATATATATATATAATATATATATAATAATATCTATATATATATATTATTTAATATATTATTAATATAATATATATATATCTAATATATATTATATATATTAACCTGTATATATATATATATATATATATATATATTATATATATATATATATAACTTATTATATATATATAAATATATATATAATATATATATATAATATATATATATATATAATATAAATATATATATATATTATATATATATATTATTAGGGGCCTGGGCATGGAGGTCACTTACTAGCACACGGATATCACTAAGCAGCTTCTGGGAAGAAACTCACTTTTATCGGTTGACAATGCTCACTCATCTCTTCAACATTAATATCCTCTATTAAAGGTAGTTTATAAAGACCAGAATTTAAACCCTTCAAATGGTAACTCAACTAGAATGACCATGACACCACATACATAATGAGATAAAAATTTCCCCTTTTGAAAACAACCCTCAAAATTTTCCAAATCACCGAACAACCTTCAATCAAGTCTCTATTGGGCTCGAGCTACTCTGTTTGGTCATCCTGTGCTTACTGCTGTTACTATTACTATTACTACTAAGCTTACTGCTAGGTATGTGAGACCAATCTGCAATAAGAGTAAAGAGTGGTTCAGAAGACCTCTTGGAAACCTTAATGTGTGCCCACCTAGCTCTCACCTGACAGTCTACATGCTAAAACTTAAGTATACTAACCGATCGTCTTATCCTCAGAGTCTGGAGAGCGTGAAGATGTGCTCTGAGCTTAGGCATTGTGATCCACTGGGGGAGTTCTGTAGGTGTCTGTTGGCAGAGGCTAGAATAGCATCACTTGAGACTATGATCCTAAGCAGTACTTCGGAAGAATGCCACTATAAATTTATATCGAGTGACACAATACTCTACACTATATCTCTATATTCAATTGATCTATAATAGTCCGCTTCACTATTGACAGGTGGTTACGCCGATTATCGTTACGAATCCTAAGAGAAGAGTCTCTACACTTCTACTGTTCATATAGTGAATATATCGGGGCACGAATATATAACGTCACGTTTTACCGCACTATCTCGGTGAAGATAATATTAAGCAAAATAATTATTTTATCGTTCCACATAAAGTAGCTGAATTTTATTTTATTCGATTAAGAAAATACAACTATCATAAATAATAAAATTTAACGTGTAACATTAGTTACTAATTATAAGAGTTGAATTAATTTACTATTGAGTTCGGGATAGGTTTAATGATGGTTATCCTTTAAAGACAGTATAGCTGTTTTTTCCAATATATGGTTTTTAACTTTATATTTAAGAAATAATATTTTACTTCATTACCTATACCCCTCTGCACTATTATTATTATTATCATAGAAACGAGGAATATGTTTTTAATATTTATAAGGGCATGGAGGCTTCAGGTGTGAGTATATATGAGGATGACATATGGAGAGTGATACTTATTAGGTATAATAAGATGCTGTCACTTGCAACCTTTCCTCGCCTATTTTTAGCAAATATACTCATTTTTGGATTTTTTTCTTTATTTTATATAAGATATCATGGAGCCATACTGTAGGTAATTAAGCACACAAAAAATAATAAATAATTTCTAATAATAATAGTTTTATTAAAAGTTTGAATACCCTCAATGGTCACTCCCACCTTGGAGGGGTGAATCGAGACGACATAGGAGAGGGTATCACATGATCACACCGGTGGGATGTTCTTATAATCTATATACATTATTTATCGTATTATTAATCATCTCTACTCAGTTATATTTTATACTTGTGAACTCATTAAATATATAATTTATATTTAATCATATAAATTCTGTAATAAAAAAATAAAAAATGTTTCAATAATCATATTAAATAAAGAATATATTTAAAAATAGTGAGTGGTCCGATTATCAACCCCTTACTACCTCGAGTGCTTATAAAAATAATTTAACTTTATATATATAAGCAATATATTTATATTAACTAAATTTTCATTATTTTTATATTTAATTTTATCACTTTTATAAGTAACTATTTATTATATTTTAAATTTATATATATAATACTATATAATATAAAATTAGTCAAATAAATTAATACGTAAAATACGAAAAACAAGAGTGGTCCGATTACCCCTTCATCAATTTTTCACCTTAGCCAGGTTGAATCGAGATACTCACAAGTTAGTATACTACCGTGATTTTGTCACAACTATACTGTTTTGCGTATCATATAAAATTTAACTTTATGCTACATTTAAGCATAAACTCAATATACTCGAGTTGAGCTATACACTGAGAAAATAAATAATTAAAATCCATCCATACAATTTTTAATTTTATTAACGAAGTTAAATAAACTCAACATTTTCAAAAGTGAAATTCTATTGAAGGGCATTTTGTACCCGATATTTATTACATTTTTTTTAAATAATATTAAAAACTTTCTAGAATTTAAAGATAGAATCTAAATAAACTTGTAGATACTTTACTATAGTGTGGCAATACTTAAATGTAGACCGTAAACAAAAAAAAAAATTTATATTATATTTTTTATTTTATTTACAGTGGACTTAGAATCATAATCCCTCCAAGAGGCTGGGCCCGGTATCACCATACGCTCATCCCGATATATATATAAATATACTGCTATATAAATAATATATATACTATATGTAGGTCAATTCCATGCAAAAACAATGTAACTATACAAAAAACAATATTATGATACCTCTTTTGATTTTCAGTGAGAATTATGCTATATCACCTCACCCAGAGATGCTTTGTTGAGAAAATAAGATGGCTTAATCCGCAGGTTACTTAAGCTTCATAAAACGTTCTGGAGATACAAGTATCATAGAACTTTTGTTTTTCAGTTCATTTTTTCAGTAGGATCAAGACAACTTTGAAAAGAATTTCATTTCTCCGCTTCTGCTCCACCTATAATGATGATATTCATACCATTTTAAACCTCTTGAATAGTTTAAAAACTCGTGTATTATGTATTAATGTTTAAATTCAGATTTAAAAAAATAACAATTTTGAGACCTTGGACCTTTGGGGTTATACAAATAAAGGTCCACTACTTACGAGATTTTTATGTGATACAAAATTGACTCCTATAATATTTAGTCAGTATCCTTCATATCATGAGTAGAATAAAACCATATCCAAATTTTAAGTGAGTGATGGTTGCTTAGTTCAGAATCCTCAAGTACTTGAGAATATTTACTATAGAGATCTAAGATCACATGAGTATTTAAAGTATGAATATATTATTTGTATCACTAAAATGTATAACTTATATATATATATATAACTATCTAGGTGCTGAATACAGAACAATTTAAATAATATTCAAATTTCGCTTTGTATAAGTAATAAGACGTGAATACACTTAATATCAATATCATAACATATTGGAGAGATTTTCTAATTAAGCCTTTTTATGCTGGCTGTTCTTCATAGAAATATATATAGCGCCTCGTGTTTGACGACACGATACCAAAAAAAATGAGACAAAACACCATAACAGTAAATATTAAAAATTGCTCTATGTCAATCGGTGGAGTGATGGTGCCCAAGAATACACTCTACATACCGTTCCTATAACGCACGTTTATTACGAACATGCTCTGGCATCCCTCAATACCATCTATATGAGTTACACAATCTACCTAATTGAATTAGTGCTCGTTCGATGTTAAGAACACTTCACTTAAGATCCACATACCTCTTAACAACACAAGACAGTATTAATTTTATTATATTTACGGTTATTTCCGTTCTTTGTTAAACAGTATATTTAAAATATAAATAATAGATATAGAAAACGCTTTTTTATACCGATTCTCGCGAAGAGAATGTTTGCCAATCACCACATAACTAATTTAGACTGCTTTTAATGTTGTCAAAAAGATATGAAATGCAAACTCACAATCATATTGACTTGCTTTTCAGAATGTTCTCGAGAAGTCGCCTGTGTATTTACCATTGCCTATTAAATTAATCTTTATGTTTTAATTAGTCTATGAAGTAAGTCACATATTCAGTCTATCGAATTCGGAGTTAACACTGATAAGAATAATCAGAACATAATCGGCAATACACAATATAATAATATCGATTGGTTTTACGATAGTGATAATGAACATGCAGATGAATATTAGAAAAGTGGCTTAATTAGGTTATTTCTTTAAATTTAATTATTCATCTTCACTAAGAGACATTCTGAGATACAGGTATTCAAGATATCTACATGAATTAGTGCTCATCACTCTTATTGTCCATACGATTGGCTGTTCCATCTCCTCTTGAGACTTCAAATATTAATTTCTACACATATATGCTCAGCTCACTTATAATTGATGCTTGAGAAACTCGTCCTTACTACAGAGTGTGAATTGAGATATATATTCACAACAGGAATCCATCTACAACACTGTGTAGATGATTAGATGACACAGTAACGTTGTTTCGCTGTATTAAACTGCGAGTATTTTGTGATAGACATATATGCGCAGGTAACTTACCCTTAAGAATCTAATAATCCTTACTCACTCTCTTTTTCACCATACAGCTAAATTGTTGAAAGAGTATGAAATAAACTTATATTTATCTGAGAATATGTTGTCTCTTCCAAATTCAAAAAAATTGTCTTGGTGTTCATATATGTGAGTTGTTATATATATAGGTTGTTTATGAGACTTGCCTTTGAAGCTAGCCAGTCTTTTTACAGTAACCACATGAGAAGATTCAAATGGTCCTTTTTACCATGGGAAGGTTATTGACTAAAAAAAGTAACCATTGTGCTTTTATGATTCTCAACATAAGGTGCGTGCATAAATTTACAATATTTATGTATATAATTTTGAGTTATAACTTATAGCTTCATCTCAGAAGTATAATCTTTACAACTAATCATTATATATCTCA
>JABUQX010034422.1:2500-10000 GCA_015478945.1 Trachelipus rathkii
TCAACAATAACACTGAATAGAAATTAAAAAAAAAAAAAAACAGACGAAAAGATGAGTTTGAAAGGGAAGTAAAATCATATGATAAGATGTTTGACATTTGCACATGCAACTGTTATGATAAAAAAAATTGAAAGAAATGATTGTAGATGCAAAATTAGAATACCTATTATTGAATGGGAATCCTTTGTAGATAAAAAAAAAAAAGGAAAAATCAACTTGGGACAATTGATAAAGCAGTAACAGGTGCGAGAAGAAGGACGCAAGAAAAATTATAAAGTTTAAATGCTGAATCTATTGTAACTTTAGGCAGGGGCAGGGGCAGGGGCAGGGGCAGGGGCAGGGGCTGTAGCAGCAGGAGTAGCAGTACCCGAGCCGTAGAAATTTGTGGCCCTTCAACCAACACAGGATTAAACTTTGATGTTATGGAAGAAGAGACATTGGAAATAGAGGAAAGCGGAAATGATGAAAAATTTCTTCCAGAATTTGAACTTGGGGAAAATTCTCAGAATAGATTTGTTTATAAACATTTAGCGATAACAGCTAACAGGTTTCGTGTAAGCTATAGGACCACTGCTGCTATTGTCAATGCAGCATTAAAGGATATGGGGATATTGAATGAAAGTAATATGTTGGATAGGAAAAAAAGTTGAAAGAGAGAGGAAACGTGTTGGCAAAAAGAATGCCATCAGAATGAAATTAGAAAACACACAAATTGAATGCATTGGATTTGACAGCAGAAAAGATCAAGTTGGAACTGAATTGGAAGAACATTATATTATTGTAAAATATATATATATATATATATATATATATAGAAGTCGAAATTAAAAATAAAGGGGTGAAATTCTATAAGCATTCGTTAGATCTTTCTTTTTTTTTTGCCTTAAATTTGAGGATAGGGATTTGTGTGTATGTTTTTTTTGATACGAAGGATATGTAAGAGTAATCACTCTTAACCTTATTAATCACCTTAGGTGTGGGGATTGTTGTGTAGGGGATAGGGAGGTCTCAACAACCATGATATCTTTTACATATTAATGTTAACAATGTCCATCTTTTTTTTTACTTCCCTGGTGTAACCCAATGGGTAGTTTTTCAAAAATAAATTAATCAACCATAATATAAATATATATATATATATATATATATATATATATATATATATATATATATATATATATATATATATATATATATATATATATATATATATATATATATATATATATATATATATATATAATATATTATATATAATATTTATATAATATATAATATATATAAAATAAAATAAATTGCAATTCTACACGCAATTCAATGTCTATTGATTAATACACTCCTAAAGCATTTCACCCTACTGGAAATCAAACCTGGACCCTTGCAGATATACGTGCAAGTGTTTGACCACCAGACCACAATGAGCTAAAAGAAGAACCCGACAATACTTCCTATGGTGAATATTCGCACCCACCAAATAGGACATGTCGTGCTCTTCCCGCTCACACTCGGGCCTGGAGCCGAACAGGGTACCGCACAAGGTGAAAATACTTAAGAACGGGGTCAAGATGTACAGAATAAAATAAATTGCAATTCTTCACGCAATCCAATTTGTAATGATAAAAACACCCCTAAAGCATTTCACCCTGCTGGGAATCGAACCTGGACCCTAGCAGATATACGTGCAAGTGTTTGACCACCAGACCACGATGAGCTAAAAGAAGAACCCGACAATACTTCCTATGGTGTATATTTGCACCCACATATATATATAATATATATATATAAAATTATATATAATATATATAATATATATATATATATATATATATATATATATATATATATATATATATATATATATATATATATATATATATATATATATATATATATATATATATATATAATATATTATAAATTTTGATAAAATAAATAACTTTAAAAACAAAAACAAATATATATATATATATATGGTGAAGGTTACCATAAAGGAAGAAAAAACTATAGACTTTTGAGGAAAGTTTATTTAGAAGAAAAGTTTACTATATATATGTAAAACATGAAAGCCATTGTATTTAAAAAAAAAAAAAATTTTTTTTTTTAAATTTTTTATATAATTACTTCTAGAGACGCATGCTTTGTCGTGGTACTTTTTAGATCGTGCAACATTTTTTAATGGTTTGCGAGTTTATATTTATTTTTTTTTTTTAAACTAATGGGAACCCCAAGGGTATACCCGCAACGATGGCAGAGTGCCGGGGTCTCTCGGCCTTCCGGGAACGAACAGGGTAGGATATTTCCCGCCCTTCAGGGAGGGTCCTCCGAAACCCCGCTCTTTTGGTATTTGGGTGTCGCGGGGTTCCTCCGCCCCTCCCTACGGGGTATGGAAAACGTCCCCCCCCCCTCTGTTCCCCGTCGGCTGGAGCCCCCTAAATTGCCGTGTAAAATACTTTTATATATATTTATTTTACACTGCCAAGTAGGGGGCTCGAGCCAACGGGAACAGAGGGGGGGCGTTTTCCATACCCCGTATGGGAGCTGCGGAGGAACCCCCGCGACACCCAAATACCCAAAGAGCGGGGGTTCCGAGACCCCCCGGAGGGGGGAAATAGTCTTACCCTGTCCCCCGAAGGCCGAGAGACCCCGACTCCTGCATCGGTGCGGTATACCCTTGGGGTTCCCATTAGTTTAAAAAAAAAAAAAAAAAAATATAAAACTCGCCAACCATTAAAAAATGTTTCACGATCTAAAAAGTACCACGACAAAGCATGCGTCTCTGGAAGTAATTATATAAAATATTTAAAAAAAAAAAAAAAAAAAATTAAATAAATTTCTTTTCATGTTCTACATATATATAAGTAAACTTTTCTTCTAAATAAACTTTTCTCTAAAGTCTATAGTTTTTCCTTCCTTTTATGGTAACCTTCACCTATATATATATATATATATATATATATATATATATATATATATATATATATATATATATATATATATATATATATATATATATATATATATATATATATTATATATATATATATGGACGCGCAGTTAGTGTTGAGAAATTTTTAAGCATTAAATGAATTTAGCTTCAAAAACCTCTCATAAATATGATGTCATATCTTATTCAGAACACGTTAATCGAAATGGAGCTTTTTATCAACTCATTTCTATCTTATTATCTAATTTAAAAAGTAAATTTTTTGTGTGAAGTCTGCTTCTATTCTGCTATTTTGCACAGAATAAATAATGATGACTCCTCATAATGATCAGTTTCTCTAGGAAATAGGTTTCGTATGGTAATTTAATGAAAATACGTTATAATAAGTGTCTATCTATGTGGAGAAAAATTAATATATACTTTGCTGTTTATATATATTATATATATTATAATATATTATATATATATATATATATATATATATAATATATATATTAATATATATATATATATATAATATATATATATAATATAATCGGTGTTTTATTGTGCTTTCTATATATTAATATAATATATAATATAATAAGGCCAAACTAAAGAAGTTACCCGCATGATATCTCGAAAACTAAGATATATACAAGAAAACTGAAACATATATGGATTCAGCGTATGAAATTTGTTATGGAAAATGAAAACAAAAAATTTTACTTTTTTTTTATTTTTTTTTTTTAATATCTCCAAAACTATGATAGGTAGAAAGAAAACTAATAACATATATGAATCAGCGTAAAATTCTTTTTAGGGGGCTCGAGCCGACGGTGGGTCAGAGGGGGGGTTTAACGTTTTCCATACCCCGTAGGGGAGGGGCGGAGGAAACCCCCGCGACACCCAAATACCAAAGAGCGGCGGTGTTCCGGAGACCCTCCGGAGGGGGGGAAATAGTCCCCTACCCCGTCGTACCCCAGGAGGCCGAGAGACCCGACTTTTTGCATCTTTGCGGTTTACCCTGGGGAATTTTTTTAGGTTAAAAAAAAAAAAATCTTTTTTTAATCACATATTTCATACGCTGATTCTTAATATGTTATCAGTTTTTTGTACCTATCGTAGTTTTGGAAGATATAAAAAAAATATAAAAAAAAAAGTAAAATTTTTTTTTTGCATTTTCCATACAAATTTCATACGCTGATTCATATATGTTATCAGTCTTCTTGTACCTATCTTAGTTTTCGAGATATCATGCGGGTAACTTCTTTATTTCACCATATATATATATACTATTATAATATATTACTTATATATATATAATATATATTAAGTATATATATATATACTATTTAATATATATAATATATATATATATATATATATATAATATATATAATATTATATATATATATAATCCATATAATATATATATATATATATATATATATATATATATATATATATATATATATAGTATATTATATATATATATATAAATATATATATATATATAAATAATTAATAGTATATATATATATATATATTATATAATATATATGGACAAACTGAAGAGTTTCATCTGACCGAAAAAATTGGCTATGTTCCCAAAACGATATATTCCAAATTTTTCGATATATGTATATCGATTATACCTATTATAAATCCCCATTCGAATACTTTATTTTGATCGCCATTTTCTTTCATTATTGTTTAAGAACTTGTAGAGATAGGAAGTGTCAGTGCAATGAATTTTAAATATGAATATTTATAAATTATTTGAAATTTAAAACAACTACAAAGTATTTTAAGGTTTTGGCAACAATCAATAATTAGTTTGACAGAAATTAAAGGCCATAATAAACATTTACTAAATTTTTGAAATTTAAGACGTAAGAACTGTGATTTCAATTAATATATGTTAAAAATTTCCACCTTATATATATATATATATATATATATATATATATATATATATATATATATATATATATATATATATATATATATATATATATTATATATATATATATATATCTAGATATATATATATATATATATATATATATATACATATAGTGATGTTTTAAAGCCCCTCCCAAAATTTTGTAGGTCAATAAAAAAGATTGCCTAAAAATGACAAATTTGAAACATTTCCTGGAAGTATAGCAAAGGATTATCATAGTCCGTGAGTTGATTATCTATTAAAGACTTAAATATAAATAATTTATACATAAAGACGAACTTCTAGGTTAGGTTTAAGTGTTCGGCAACCACAATCAATCTAGGTTAGGTCTCCGTTTTGGGCAACGACGATAAATCTAGGTTAGGTCTCCGTTTTGGGCAACGACGATAAATCTAGGTTAGGTCCTACTGTACGGCTTTTAAGTTTAGGTTAGGATAAAGTGTGGTTAGGTAGACACAGATTAATATATATATATATATATATATATATATATATATATATATATATATATATATATATATATATATATATATATGTCGATAGAGATATATAGATCGATATCGATAATTGATATATATCTCAGTCGCATATATCTGAATATCAAAGGTCAGCGAAAGTTCGTTTAAACCCTATATATATATATTATATATTCATATATATATAAATATATATATATATATATAATATATTATATATAATATATATATATATATATATATATATATATGTTATATATATATATTGTACGTATTCAGCATGATCGCTAAAGGATTAAATATATAATAGAAGCCTTTATAGAAAATCTTGTTAATAATTTAGAAGGAAAGTCACTATTTAATAATTTACTTAAGCACAAATTTTCTTTTCTTTTCTGAAACCTCATCAGGTGCTGGTTGTTGTAAGACTAAAATTAAATTTAATCTATTAACAATAGAAAATCAAAAAGTAATTTATATTTTGATTAGATTTTTATAGAAATTAGTGGAGTTCAAATTGTTTATTTAGTGTGGGATTTGATATTGATTTCATACGCTTGTTTGTCTATTAATAAATTATTGGTGTTAAGGCATGTAGTAAGGATTCGAGTAATTTTTCTTCTGGGTAAATCTTTTGAATGTATGAGAGGGGTCATGTTGTTAATGTCAATAGTATGGCTATGTGTGGCAAGATGTAATGTTAGTGCAGAATTTTGGTTGTCAGTGGTAAGGTCATTTTGTGTTGATACAGCTCTACGGTTAAAATCATGTGTTTTCCTCCGATGTATGAGGAGTTAAAATGAAGACAAGGGATTTTATAAACACAATGGGGTATGTTTGTGGGTCGATTTATGTTGGGTCTTAGAATAGCTTTAAGGGGTAAATTTCCTGAAGAGGTGAATTTAATATTATTGGGGAAGATGTATTTTAATTGTTTAAGAGGAATGTAAGGTATGTTTAAGAAAGAGTTGTTATTAGAGAGGTTATAATTGTGAGGTTGATAAAAGGATTTTTTTTGCTTGTTTAAGGGCGCAAATGAGGGTAAGAAAGTTTGTTAAAAATAGAGAAAATGTAATTAATTTCAGTTTGTAGAAAAGAGGGAGAGCAAATTCTTAGAGCTCTGAGAAATAAGGAAGAAAGTATTCCTATTTTTGTATTGGTAGAATGGGACGAAAACCAATGTATGTAACTTGGCTTGTAAGTAGGTTTGCGGTAAACAGAGAATTGGAGGGTAGAGAGATTATTGGACCAGGTTATAAAAACATCAAGGAATGGTAGGGAATTATTTTTAGAAGTTTCAATACTGTAGTGAATTTAATGTTAGGGTGTTAATAATGTTAGGAAACCAAATATATTAAGTGGATTATTGTTGGAAGGAATAGATGCAAAAATGTCATCCACATATCCGTACCAAGTAACATTAGTAGGAATGTGGTTAGGGAATATATAATAAATTTCAAGAAGTTCCATGAAAATATTACTTAGGACAGGAGAAAGGGGAGAACCCATACTAAGTCCGGAATTTTGTTTCAGAAAAGTGTTATTAAATTCAAAAAAGTTATGTTCTAGGGTAAGTAGGATTAATTGTTTTAAAGTATCAAAGGGAAATGGTAATATGAAATTGTTTTCATCAATAAAACGTGAAAGGAGTGAAAGTGTTAAAAGGACAGGTACGGAGGTGAAGAGCGAAATTACATCAAAACTTAGAAGGGAGTGGGAGTCATTTCTAACATAGATTCTGTCCCCTATAAATTATCCAAATTAAGCAACTCTCCCCTCTTGTTGGACACATCTCATCATCATACATT
The DNA here is from genome assembly GCA_015478945.1 of Trachelipus rathkii. Taxonomy (NCBI): domain Eukaryota; kingdom Metazoa; phylum Arthropoda; class Malacostraca; order Isopoda; family Trachelipodidae; genus Trachelipus; species Trachelipus rathkii. The sequence goes on from JABUQX010034422.1 coordinate 9,677, forward strand.
ACCATTTCTGAAGATTTCATCATCAAAACCAAAAACATCAACCCACACTCCATAATAAATATATATATATTATATATATAAATATAATCTATATAAACACTTTATACTATATATATATATATATATATATATATATATAATAATTATAAGATATATATATATATTATATATATTATATATATATAATATATATTATATATATATATATAATATATATAATATATATATAATAAACGGAAGGCAAGGAGTTTCACAGAAACAGAAGTAGCTGGAAAAAAAGAGGCACCACAACGAACAAGTCTGGGATTCTCAATACCACTCAAA
>JABUQX010034423.1:0-5000 GCA_015478945.1 Trachelipus rathkii
TTAAAATAATGCATTGAGCTAACATTTAAACTAAAATAAGATCTGATGGCACCCTTGAATAAGTCATTGATTCTTTATAGTTTCCTTAGAATTTGGTAATAAATTGCTTAAAAGAAGATACCTACTACCCCAAAACCCATATAAAAAGCTTTAATATAATACTTCTGTGCTAATTTTATTTAAAATAAAATAAGAGATGAATAGAATCTCTGGATGTTTTTCTTTTCTATATATATATAAGAACGAAAATATTCGATAGTAAATAGAAGAAAATAATAAAAACACTTAATAATCTATAATAAAAACAAAAATAAAAATATAAAATATAAAAAACAAAACATATGCTGATAATAAACATAAAGAGTTAAAACAGCAAGAAAGTGAGTTAAAGCTGGTAAAGGAAATGAAGGAGAAGTTAGAAAAAGTTAGTGCAGGTAAATAAGAAAGGTTAAAGAAGAAAAGTGGATGGAAACAAAAAGGACATTATTCTTTAAATAATCCCTTATTGATTTGCATTGTTTAATGTTTATGGGTAAAAGGTGAATTGTTAATAATATGTATGAGTTAAAGGTAAAAACATGAGTTAAGAGTAACACACGAGTTACAGCAGATGTTAAAAAAGCAGTGAGCTAGCACAGCATGGTGCTGCAACAGTACATGTACAACCCTTGAAAATGGGCAAGAACAATCCTGTCAGACTACTGACTACCGCTTTTACAAAGTATATGTTTTTTAAGAAATTTAAAATAACAAAAATTATCAATCATAGTATATAAGAAAGAAAAATTCTTTTTTATATAACTTATCTCATTATCTAGGAAATGAGAAATACAAAGCCTGCCCGTGGTGGACGCACGTGCTGGCGGTGGCGCGGAAATATTGCGCCTGCGGATACCCGCGGCGGTAATATTAGTACCCGCGGGCATCATGGCGGTTTTCTGCGTGGTGGGGCTGATCTGCGGACGCGGACTTGGAAACGTTTTACGGTCACTGTCTCAACTGTGTAACTCTTTAGATATTCTGTCATGCTATAAGTGTTAGAAAATACTAACTCATAGTAGGAAGCATTCTAGCAACTTGTAATATACACCATTCGATTCCTCATACCTTATAAGTGGCACTCAGTTGGCACTATGTGGCACTCACTTGGCACTATGTGGCACTCACTTGCACCCCATTACACTCTATTGGCACCTCACTTCACTACCTGGCACCTCACCTCTCAGGCACCTCATAGAATAATCATAGAATACTCATAGAACATCTCTAGATACTCCTTACGGTGATTGGGAGACCACCAAAGCTGTATCACCATCAATATAGGCACCATCAAAGATGAATCACAAAGATGACGTCATCAAAGATGGTCAACACAATGCCGAGTCATAAAAAAATTGAGCCATGTGGTAAATAATCAAAGGGTTGGTAGGTAAGCCAGGCCGTGTGTATAAGTGTAAATGTAAGTGTCTATGTGTGTAAATGTAAGTGTCATAGTGAATGGGTGTATAAGTGTCATAGTGAATGTGTGTATAAGTGTAAGTAAATCTGTGTGTGAGTGTAAGTAAATCTGTGTGTGTGTAAGTAAATCTGTGTGTGAGTGTAAGTAAATTGTGTGTGTGTGTGTGTGTGTGTGTATGTGTAGGTGTTCGTTAGATAGATTCATACATACAACTGCTAGGAACGAAATATGTGATTTGGCAGGCCACGAGTGGGTAAAAATTAGTGGCCAAAAATGACCCATGGTATATGCCAAGGTCAAGGCCTCGAAATATCATGGTCAAAACAAGGTTAAGACATCGGGGGGGCTAAGCCCCCTAAAGGAAGGACACAATTACCATGGGTCAAAATGAACCATCAAAGCCATCAAGTTACCGTGGGTCAAAATTGACCCATGGTATTTGTCAAGCTTTGGAGCAAAGGGGAAGGACAAAAAGGTTAAGACATCGTATTAGGGGCTAAGCCCTAAACAAGATCAAAATGGGCAAAATTGACCCATGGTCGAAAATTAGGGCGTAAAATGTGAGGGGCAATATAAAATAACGAAGCTGCTTACGCACCGAAGTATAACCCTTCTTCGGAAGGGTTGCAAAATTAGGGTTGCCATAAAAATTAGGGTGCAAAAATTAGGTTGCCAAAAAATTAGGTTGCCAAAAATACCGTGGGCCAAAATGATTCCATGGAGCACGTGGTTAATGCTGGGTCATGGCCCAAAAGGTAAAGGCACAAAAAGGTCATGGTACTTAGCCCAACAAAGGTCGTGCCTCCCAAAAAGTGGAAGGGCCAAAAAGGTCAAGGGCAGGTAAAAAATTGGGCTCAAAAAAGGTCAAAAAAGGTCAAGGTCAGGGTGGTTCAAATATGGACCGGCCTCCGAAATCCCTGTCCTACTACTGACGATAGTAAAGCGTGTGTAAGAATATATGGAGTTGAAAGTGATTGTTTTAATATTAATAGCGGAAAGTGAGGCAGGGATGTGCTGTCTTCTCGGTTATTCAATTTGTATATGGATGTAGTTATGAAATTAGAGGTGGATGGCAGGGGATGATGTTAGAACGATGGGTTGTGGAGTCGTTTCAAATTTTCCGACTCCGACCTCCTTTCTTCCCTACTCCACCCTTCAAAAACTACCGACCTCGACTCGACTCCACTCCTCTTCGTACTCACACCCTGACTCAGTGACCCGACTCCACAATCTCGGTTGGAATGATGGAGTATGGAAGAGAGTGGAGGATGCCCTACCTATTATATGCGGATGATTTGGTTTTGTGTGTCGAATCTGAGAGAGTTTGAGAGGATTGGTAGAGAGATTTGGCAGGGTGTGTGAAAGAAGATGTTCGAAGGCAAGCGTAGATAAGAGTAAGTACAGGGGTTGTAAGTGAGACAGTCCTCGGTGTGGGAAGTTATGTTAGATGGTGAGCAGCTAGAACAAGTGTCTGGGTTTAAATATTAGTATATATGTTGCTGAAAAGGGAACGAATGATGGTATGTAGTAGGAAAGTTGTGAATAGCAGGAAGGTGGCTAGTACTAAATCGCCAGGATGCAAAGTATCAAGTCCTGGCGCTTGTGGTTCAAGTATGAGGGTATGTTTTTTAATAATAATGATAATGTTGAAAATTTAATATACACAAACCAATAAATTGCTTAAGATACCGTAATTAATGTCATATTGAAAAGCTAAAAGTAACGAAGTAACGGCACTTCGTTACTTTTCCTTTTAAAGAAACGGAATAACGATAACGCAACTACTTTTTCCGAGTAATGGAGTGATAACGGAACTACTTTTTGAGTAACGATGCCCACCTCTGTATATATATATATATATATATGTTATTAAGCATGTTAAGTTATATATACATATATATATAAGGCAAGTTATAGATATATATATAGCAGTTATATATATATATATATATATATATATGGATATATATATATATATATATATATATATATATATATATTATATATATATGCGCTACTCCTTTAAAAGGATGTTACATAAAAAGACGTGATATCGAAAAATCGCCGAACACTACGCATGGAACCCTGCAGTGTCACGTGTTAGCTAAACCTCCAATAGAAGGAGCTCAAGAGTTACCAAATTTTTTTGCACAATTGACGAAAATTTAATCTAAAGCAGATTAAATTAATGAACAAAAAATCTTTGAAGGATATAAAAACTAAAAAAAAATATAATATATAAATAGAGAAATTGTGTATCTATATAATTCTTACCTTGAATTTGTTGGTTTTCAAAGATTTTTTTTTGCTTTGGGGTAGTTCTTGAAGCCCTAAGATAGCTCAGCCTTGTGGCTTTAGTCAATTAGCACTTTCAATAACTTAGTAGGTAAAATGGTAAATTGATAGATATGTATTAGGCAAAGAGAATAGAGATAGAATGATAGTTGAAAAATTTGAAAAGAAATTAAGACAATTTACCTCCATACCCTTAACATTTTTGACTATTAAATTTTCTTTCACAAGCGCGACAAATTAGGACCGCTATTGAATCAGTAACGAACCTTATTGTTTTTTGGCGTTTAGTGAATTCTGGCAATTATACCCAATATTGACAAAGTACAAAATCCACTAAATATAAGAAAATATAAATTTAAGCATATATGACTTTTTATATCCTACATCTAAATACGGTACTAAATAAAATAAAATAGAAGACATAAGTGAAAGTATATAATAGTTTTTACATCCTAAAATAAAACCAAAATAGAAGAGATATATATGTGGAAGTATATAATAGTTTTTATAATATAAAACTCAAATATTGGTTATTATTTTTATCCATACATGTTGTGAATGTGGGAAGAGTTATGTTTTGTGTACTTGTTACATTCATAGAATTTAGTTGTAAGCGATTTGCTAATTGCTCTGAAGAAGGATATACATCAGGAATGACATATTGGTTGAAGTTTCTGCTTGTGCATTATTTTATTTTTAATGTTTGTTGTTTGTTTTTTTTAATTATTTTTTAACACACAAGAAAGAAGAATGCCGTTCATTATAATTTTTCATTTATGATTAAATCAGAACTTATAATTTTACAATTTGTAGTTTAAATGACCTCATTTGGTATTTCCTTCCAATTCTTTTATTTTTTTGTAATTTTGATTCAGTAGTTTTGAATTTTGGTCAGTGAAATAATTTATGTTCCATGCTATCTGAAATGAGATTTTCAATGCTTTTCCAATAGAACACTTTTTAAGTCATCGATGTTTGGAACTAAAGCTACTGTTTTTTTCCTCAAAATGTGATGTGTTTGGATTTGTGTGTGGACCACATTGGACCATTTAATGTTAAAATAAATAATATAGTAGAAATTTCTTGCCTATTATCCGATACTGTTTCTTATGTAATTTGTTGTGTTAAATTTAAAAATCGTATTGTTTTTTTTTGTCTGTTCTGTCTAATTTTGACACTATTCACATATAAACTAGAAAAACTTGTAAAAAAATATTATTTTTCCCAACACAACAAAAGTCATAAG
>JABUQX010034423.1:10000-16315 GCA_015478945.1 Trachelipus rathkii
ATCAAGCCATAAAAACTGAAAGAATGACTCAAATTTTACATGTTTTGAGCCTTATGAAAGTTGTGAATAAGAAAAAGGACTTCCTTCTTAGTGATACACGAGGAATTCCTATGATAAGCTTTTCAAACAAACAAATCTAAAACATAAACTCATTTGATCAGAAGTTGTCTATTATTATTATTATTATTATTATTATTATTATTATTATTATTATTATTATTATTATTATTATTATTATTATTATTATTATTATTATTATTATTATTATTATTATTATTATTATTATTATTATTATTATTATTATTATTATTATTATTAGAAACAATAAATCAGCATTTGTATTGAAATAAAAAATGCAAGATTTTTCCAAATTCCTAAAAACCTACCTAACATTTTCGGCTCATGTTCATTATTCCTGTCCAATGAAGCTGAAGTTCATTTTTTTCCATAGTTACGTTATCGAACAAAATGTAGAACGCCGCGTGTAGTGACAAGAATTTGAACTATATTATGTATTTATATAAGTTGTTGTTTTGTTGTTTATTGAAACGATGGAAAGTTAAATAAATTATATACCAATATAAGTTTGGTTACGTTAAGTAAGGTTATTTAAGTTACGTTAGGTAGCATAAAATTAAACTTTTTAAAATATTTTTAAAGCTATGAAGCTCTTTTATTACAACACAGATTTACTTTGACTCATTACAGTTTTATTTTGATTCTTGTCAAATGTGTTCGGATTCTTGCAATCGATAGCGATATGGAGATGGACAGGGTTAAAAGACATGATCCACATGTTCTTTAATTTTCTTTAGGATAATTCTTCAATAAAGCAAAATAATTGCCTTCTGAAACGATCCAGGCTTTCATCCATTCATGTTGGATATTTTCAAGGATATGACTTTATTTTAAGAACGAAACCAAAGTTAAAATTAAAATAATACAATTATTGCAAATATAACAAGTAAGATTAAAACTAAAATTTAAAATATACAAAAAAATAAATGTGAAGTTAACAGTTTGGATTGCGTCTTTTTTTTTTTTTATCTAAGTAAAAATATTAAGGTAAAAATCGGACATTTCGTTATATTTTATATTAATGTTCGGTCTATGTTTTCTTATAAGAAGCGACTCCGCCAGTCTAAGATCAGAAAATTCCCTTTTTCTATTTAAAATTTTAAAGTAATTTATTAATTTTATAATAATAATAATAATAATAATAATAATAATAATAATAATAATAATAATAATAATAATAATAATAATAATAATAATAATAATAATAATAATAATAATAATAATAATAATAAAGAAATTCTACATCAGCTTTTGTTTTAATATAAGTTTTACTTTTAGCTTCCAATTCCCAAAATATTTTCTTCTGATATTCATTTAATTTCCTTAATACTACTCTAGAGCAGGGGTTCCCAAACCGGGTGCCGCGGCACCCTGGGGTGCCGCCAGTGTTTGTCAGGGGTGCCGGCACATTTTTTCAATTTTCACTAAAATTTTGGAGTTAAGTAGTACAATTCGTTTTTATAATATGGCAACACCATTATTATGCATCGTCTACTACTCGTCGGCCATTTTGATTGTAGTCACGTAGTGCGCTTTATCTCTTCCGGCAGGCTCATCTATGATGGAGAGAATTTCTAAAAATGAAAATGAAAATGCAACTGAAGCTTCATTTATTGTCAGTTTACATATTGCAAAAACTGGAAAACCTCATACTATTGCCGAGACATTAATTAAACCTTGCCTGGAGGATGTTGTTAGTTGCATTTTAGGTTCAGATATGGCCAAGAACATTGATACTGTGCAGCTATCAAATAACACTATGAGCATGCGAATTAACACAATTTCAGAGACAGTCTTATAAGAAAATTGAAAACGTGATTTTTTTAGTTTACAGCTTGATGAAAGTACCGACGTAGCGGGACTTGCAGTTCTTCTTGTGTTTGTGAGGTACCCATTCGCAATGCAAATAGAAGAGGAACTTTTGATGAGCGAAGTGCTTAAGACTTACACCACTGGCGACGAAATTTTCAATGCTATCGACAAATTTGTACGGGAAAATGGTTTGGAATGGAGCAAGTGTGTGGATATTTGCAGTGACGGAGCGGCCGTAATGGTTAGAAAAACGAAGGGAGCGGTGTCTAGGATGAAGCAAGTGACAGAAAACGCCACCAGCAGCCACTGTGTCATACATCGGCATTTCCTGGCAACAAGAAAGATGCCACAAGATTTTTAAAAGTCGTACTGGATGATGCTGTGAAGATAATTAATTATGTTAAGAGCCGCCCGCTTCAAGCACGCCTTTTAAAACTTACCTCCGAAGATATGGGTATGGCTCACTTCCATCTCTTGCTGCACACAGAAGTGCGGTGGCTTTCAAGGGGAAAGATTTTAGCCAGACTGTTTGAACTAAACGATGCATTGGTGGTCACATTTACAGAACAGTGTTTTATTCAAAAATTAACTGATGTCGATTGGCAGCTTAAATTGGGATACCTTTCCGACATATTCGAAAAGCTAAATGAAACCACCACATCTCTTCAAGGGAAGGGAGTAGCACAATTAGACAAAATAAAAGGCTTGCGCAAATTTTTTTTATTTTTTGAAGCGTGTGTTAAGAGCAGAGACATCTCCAACTTTCCTCGGTTACAAGAATTTGTCAAAACAAATGAGATCCATCTTCAACCGAACTTCCTCGAAATTATTACTGCCCACATGGAAGGTTTGGAAAAAAAAACATTGTTGAGTATTTTCCCGATATTGATTTTGAGGATGTCTACAGCTGGATGATAAACACATTTTCGTGTGACCCGAAACGTAAACCTACTGGGATGACAAATGAAGCTTTTTAAAATCTGCTGGACATCAGTGAAGACCGCACTTTGAAACTTAAATACCACGAAGGGGGCCAAGAAGAGTTCTGGATGCAAGTGTATGCAGAAAACAATGCTGTTGGTAAGATTGCATTAAAAAGACTTGTGAGTTTTATCCACTTATTAATGCGAGTGTGCATTCTCAACGTATGCTTACATAAAAAACAGATACAGGAGTAAACTTTCAGCGTCAAGTGATTTAAGGGTAAAATTGACAAAACTTCTCATAAACTTAAAGAAAATAATGAAAAATTCATAAAAACCGTTTCATTCTTCACATTAAAGGTAAATGAGCATTAAATTTGCATTGTGTTTTCTTGTTTTCCTAAGACCTAAGACTAAGTACTCAAACCAATTTAAGAGTAGGTGTGCCGCGAATTTTTTTTAGCACAACAAGGGTGCCGCGGTGAAAAAAGTTTGGGAACCCCTGCTCTAGAGAATAATTTGAAAAGAAAGTATGAGGTATATTTATATTTATTAGATCCTGACCGGTTTCGTCCATAAACCTCGGACATCTTCAGAGTTTTGATTCTAACAATTGAATGAATTATTTTAATACTAGATTTAAAAAATTAAAATTACAAATTAGATTTTCTATTTTAGATTTTAACATTTCATATTATATTTAACTTAAGGGACAATACGTTGAACTTTGTTAATGGCTGGTTTTAGATGTTTTATGTAATAAGCCTCAGCTATTTTCAGTTTTTGGGCTTCACATCCAGTGTTTCTTTCAGGCATACTTCCGGGGGGGCATTGCCCCCCCGGAGAAAATCGAGCATGAATTAATTTTTGCCGTAAATTACAAAATAAAGCAAATAAACATAAAAAGTATGTTTAAATTAATATTATCTAGCCATAAATAATAGAATAAGCCAGAATGCATGAAAACTTGCTAGATATGGCCATAAAATAACAAAGTTGTCAATTCTGACTTCTGAGAAGTCCGTGAACGTTTGAGAACGTTATGTGAGAAAATAGGTATTGCTATAGAAATTTCTTTCGGAGAAAGTCCTATTAGGTAAGGAGTGCCTTAGTTAATATATAGTTATTAGTGTTTATTTTTCTCATGATCTCATATATATATATATATATATATATATATATATATATACATATATATATATATATTTTTTTATATATACCTAATATATATATATATATATATATATATATATATATATATATATATATATATATATATATATATATATATATATATATATATATATATATATATATATATAATATATGTAATATAATAAAAATATATATAAAAATTTAATATATATATATATATATATATATATATATATATATATATATATATATATATATATATGTCTTGCTAGAAACTAGCTTGACAATAGGGATATTAAAATGATTTAATTAAGTTTCTTCTTTATTAAAATCATAAAATCAATTGCATAGGTTATCGTTATCTTCAACAGAATAATGGTTTATTTTAACACTCAGTATATTTCACAATTTATTTTTTCTTTCGGTAATTAAATTTCAATGGGAAGTCATTATTTTTTTCTTCCTATTACATCTCTTTCAATTTAGTATATTTGAACAATAAAATATTTTTCTTTTTTTTTTTTTACTCCCTTTCTTCTTTTAACTCCATTGACACATGTGTGCCATACTGATTCTTTCTTCACAATTAATTACCATCGATTCTTTATTTTATACACAGAATTATAAAATTGTTCTTTTTACATAATTTATTATTATTGGGCCAAGGCAATGCCCAAGATGGGAGCACTAAGCTCCCACCTTTACAAGCTGGTTCTCTTTTTCAGACTCTCGAGACATTTCAAATTCACCCGGGCGTTGGCTCACCCAGAGGAACGCCACCTAGCGCATTTTATTTAGTTCAAAATATTATGAAAGCATCATCATTACATGTACATGTGTTAAGTTTACATAAATACCCTTTTAGTTACACAAGAACAACGTTACAATTCCTAAATATACATAATTATTATAGCAAGGGGGGTAAAACCCTTGCACACACACACACACACACATATATATATAATATATATATATATATATATATATATTTATATATATATATATATATATATATATATATATATATATATATATATATATAAATATAATATATATATATATATATATTAATATAATAAAAAATATATATATATATATATATATATATATATATATATATATATATATATATATATATATATATATATATATATATATATATATATATATATATATATATATATATATATTAATGTTTATTTTTCTCATGATCTCATATATATATATATATATATATATATATATATATATATATATATATATAATAATAACTATATATATATAAATATATGTAATATATAATAATAATATAATAATATATATATATATATATATATATATATATATATATACATATATATTAGTGTTTATTTTTCGAAAGTGAAATTCATAGAAGCGTAACCACACTATTATATTAATACTATGTTTAACATTTTGTCAACATCGAAAGCGTTGCTCTCATTATCGATCAGGGCCATCTTTTCTTACGCTAGGCACGTTGGATTGCGTCCTCTTATTTTGCAATTGTATTATTACCAAAGCTTTATTATAACATTTTTATTAAGAACTTTTTATCCTCTTTTATGCGGACGTCTGGGGTTCCACCTACAGGCTACATTTCCTGTTACTACTGTAATTATATGCTCCAACTTGCTCCTGTGTTTAACATCCTTACGAAAGAAGTTCTGTCTGACCAACACTCACTACAGCAGAGCTTCATTGGTGACACCCTGGATTTTGAAGCAGAGCCTACTTGTAGAAGTAGGCCCCCAACACCCCAGCCTCTCCTGAATCTACAGCAGCAGCTTCTTGTGCCTGGAAGAACCTCGGAGTCTGCAGCTTAACTATTTTCCTACTGCTAAAGGAAAACTATTATTATTATTATTATTATTATTATTATTATTATTATTATTATTATTATTATTATTATTATTATTATTATTATTATTATTATTATTATTATTATTATTTCTTTTTAATATTTTTATGTATATAATGTATAATAATAATATATATATATATAATAATAATAATAATAATATATAATATTTATAATACTATAATATGTTTATATATATATAATCCATAATATAATAATTTTAATAGTAATAATAATCTATATGTATAATAACAATCATATATATAGAAATAAAAATATTAGTAACAACCAATAATGTGTATAATATATAATAATATGGCATAATCTGTATATATTGTTCTTCAGCGTAATATCTTTAATATAACAATAATAATAATAATAATAATAATAATAATAATAATAACCAATAATAATATAATAATATGTAATATATATCTAATAATATATATATATGAAATATATATATAT
>JABUQX010034424.1:0-5000 GCA_015478945.1 Trachelipus rathkii
AGAGAGATATATATATATATAGTATATATATATATATATATATATATATATATATATAAGAAAGATATATATATATATATATATATATATATATATATATATATATATATATATATATATAAGGAGAGAGAGAGAGAGAGAGAGTAACAGCATACTGAAGTGTTAAATTACCTCCCATTTTTAATAGTACAGTTTTCTCCTTTGCGTTTATATTAGTAGTATAGGAGTAACGACGGATGACAGATTTGTCACCCTACTGTTGCCCTCCTGTCGCTCTGTCAATATGCAGCGCATGTTTCTGTAATACTCAGCACCTCTGGTGTTTTAGGATGATGGGTGACAGATTTGTCACCCTGTAGCCTTTTTTATATATTTTTAGCTAGTTTTAGCACTCAGCTACCTCTCCCTGAGCCTTTTTTTTTGCGGATTTCCAAGGGGCTTTTGAGTTCACTAACGCAGCTTTTTGCTTAAATTGTAAGGCCCTGTTGAACCGCGCCGAACTGCGCTTTCGAACCGAGCGCCGCACTGCAATGCCAGTACCACGCCGGACCATTTTTTCGCATCTTCGTTTTTTCGATGATCGACCACTTATGGTCCTTTTAACCGAAATATTCTTGTTTATTTCACGTAGGACCGCTTAGTCGTATTTTTAACATTCGCTGAACTTATTTTTTTCATATGACGTCAGAAACAGGTATCTATCATATATAAAGCACTCGCCAGGTCTAAAATGGCAATGCCTTATCAATTAAGTTTCAGCAATATCCACGAGACTATATATGGTATATATTTATATATATATATATATATATATATATATATATATCTATATATATATATATATATATATATATATATATATATATATATATATATATATACCACAGGAGAAGTTTGTTTGTTTTTCCATCTAGCTCTGGTAGACCTCTTTGAACGTGAGCTCAGAAGCTTATACCTCACCACCACCTTTCACATGCTTTGCTCTTCTGTTCTCGTGGGGTCGTAGCGGTGAGTAGGGTTTCACTGATCCCCCACATCCTCTTGTGCTCTTCTGGAAGGTTTCACAGGTATCCTGAACCCCTTGGGTCCTCTTTAAGGAGTGGTCACCACATGTCATTTTATACTACTTAGCTTAGTCATGTATATGTACCATGCGTTTGCGCATACATGTATATGCATCATACGTTTACGCATAACATCTTCTATCTTCTGAAGCGAATCATCCCATCCGCAAGGAATAACATTAAATTGCGGATAAAAAGTGACCTCCTCCAGTCACTAACCGAACTGGAACTCGACCCGTAACCACTTAGGCAAGTGTATTGGACTTAACAGATTGTGTTCGCCTAAATGGCCGATAATACTTAAACATTTAGTCCTTACATATAAACTTAAATAAATAATAGCGAAATCAATAATAATATTCTTTCCAAAATTAAATAATGGAAATTTTATATCAATTTGCAATTTATATATATATTATATATATATATATAGGTAGGTATATATATATATATATATATATATATATATAAGCATATATATATATATATATATATAGATATAGAGAGAGTATAGGCAGTATAGAGAGCAGAGAGAGATATATCAGATCTGCATATGCATTCCGAAAACATGTATTTAAAGATATTCAAAATATAGTACATTATATATATATATATATATATATATATATATATATATATATAAGATATGTTATATATATATATAGCAGTATATGTATATATATATATATAATGAGAGAGAGAGAGAGACTATCACACATATACACACACACATATACATATACATGCATACTTATTAATAATAATGCATAAAACGTACACACACACATATGTTATTATAATACACGTCAATAACACACACACACATATATATATATATATATATGATATATATATATATATATATATATATATATAACCTTTTGGCCAAACAAATGAGTTTGTGGATGAAGATCAGTATATTAGAGGAGCGTTCGGGACGAAGCCCCATAAGCGACTCATTCACAATTGATGAGTCGAGTACTGAGGTCGTGTAGTTACACTCCAAAACCAGGAAAAGCTGAGCAATAACATTAAAAATTAGAAATCTATTTAGGAAGTTATAACAATAAAAATAATGAAAAAGAATGAGGAAGGAGGAAGGAAGAAGAAGGAGAAAGGAGGAAGACTTGTATTATAGCAATTGAGTGATTGCAATAATACTTTTTATTTATAAAATTTTATTTATTTTGTTTATAAACATTTTTGTTTTTACTAAAATTTTAAGAAATTTTATTTAAAAAGTCGTAGCAAATGAGTGATTGTATGTAGCGGTACATGCACAGGTGTGGATCCAGTGAGGCATTGAGTTAGTAAACATACACTTAGCACGATTATATATGTTTTCAGTGATGTAGAGCACAAATAACATAGTTTCAATGCTCTTAAAGGAGTCTAAGGACCCATATGAGATATGGATTGAACCCTAAAATGTGATTTGGTATTTAAAATGAAATTTTTAAAAACCTAAAAGTTATTAATTACATAGACTTATGCTCTAACAATAGCTTTATATTACACAAATATATGAAACTTAGCACAGAGAATTTAAACGACACTCTCTTAATCATACACAAAGGCAACAAAATGTAGCACAACAGAGGTATTTACGTTTAAATGTTGCACAACTAATGTACTCGAGTTAAAACATGTACTCGATTTGTTTAATGTGTGCACAGTCTAACTTATTTTAACATCAGCATTCTCAAACTTCATATGTTTTCTTTTGTTTTTACTTTACGTCATATTTTGACGTGTAATAAGTATAAACATATAATTTATTAAAACTTTTTATGTTTTAATTAGCAATAACTGATCATTTATTATTATTCATTCACACGTTAATTCAAAATATTTGTGTTTATTGAGGCTAAAAATTGTTTTATATTTTGATACCTTAATTATTTTGTTAACATTTGCTAATGATTGTTGATTTTAAAATTATTTAATACTTTTTATTTATAAATTTTATTTATTTTGTTTGTAAACATTTGTTTACTAAATGAATAAATTATTGAAAACATACTGACATATCCTTGCTAGAACAAGCAACACATGCGGTCGCCTAGCAACAGTGATTAGTAGTTCTTAGTTTTACCGCTTAGTCTGCTTAATATTTACCCATTTAATATAGGTACAGATCGCCTATTAAAACACGGCTTTTATCGACCACATCTCATACCATCCATTGTTACCAAAACGATGCCTTCAAAATTTCTGCACCAGGTTTGTTGTCATTATTATTATTATGATATTTATTACATTATTATTATTACACATTATTATTGGTCATTACTTATTATTATTATTATTGATTATTTATTATTATTATTACATTATTGCAATCGTACGTACAGCGAAAACATGCCCGACAGGCAAACACTCACGAATGTAATCAATGGTGCCCCAGCTGAAATATATAATTTTACAGATCTTTTCGTAATCAGAAACAGCAAATCATCGAGCCAGTTGCTTAGTAACAAAGGGATAGTAGGACAGCAGGATTTAGTGGATGTTTTGACTGTTTGTCATTTATCGTGCGCTTATACCATTTATTTATCATGTCGGTGCTTCGTTTATATTTATTATTATTATTTTATTATTATTTTTATTATTATTATTTTATTATTATTATTTTCAAAACATTATTTTATTTTTCAGCAAAAATATTAATATTGCCACATTATTATTATTATTATTATTATTATTATTATTATTATTATTTAGTTATTGTTAGTTATTATTATTATTTCTTTATTCTTTTATTATTATTATTATTATTCTTTTATTATTATTAATGACAAATTATTAAAATTATTTTTATTATTATTATTATTTTTATTATTATTATTTTTATTATTAACATATTATTTATTATTTATTTATTATTATTATTATTTTTATTATTTTATTATTATTATTTTATTATTTTTATTATTATTTTTATTATTATTATTTTATTATTATTATTATTATTGTTATTTTTTATTATTATTATTTATTAATATTATTATTAGAGATTATAAATGTTACTATTATTGCTGTTATCATTATTATTATTTAATATTTTTATTATTATTTTTATTTTATTATTATTTTATTATTTTTAACTTATTGTTATCGCTATTCTTTTTAGGAATCTGGAATTAATGCCTTTTTCCCTGTCAGATAAGATTGTTTATTTAGCTTTTTTTTTATATTTTATTATTATTACATTATTATTATTATTTTTATGAGTTTTGTAGTTTAAGGTTATTATTATTTTGCAATCGAAATTCAAAATGACCTTAACATTGTTATTATTATTATTATTATTATTATTATTATTATTATTATTATTATTATTATTATTATTATTTTTATTATTATTTTTATTATTATTATTATTTTTATTTTATTATTATTATTATTATTATTATTATTATTATTTTATTATTACATATTTTATTATTATTATTATTATTATTATTATTATTATTATTATTATTATTATTATTACATTGATTTTGTTGATTGATTATTATTTTGTTGCTGATGCTGACACACCATATTATTATTATTATTACATTACATTACATTACACACACATTACATTATAATTCAGCCACACATATTGGTTAATTATACCCATATACGAACACACACACACACACTCAGGCCAGCCACACAGCCACACATTACCTACACCACTTTGACACAACATACATCTCACATACATATACCAAACTGTTTTAATAACATTATCTTTTCTCTATAGATTTATTTTTGTTTATATGTACGCTTAATTTATTAATTCAAAAATGTAATGTAAGAAAGAAAACCCAGAGGTCTGTTATATAATCACCATTTAATAAAATTCCCCACGGTGTGTGCGGTGTGTGTGTGTGGTGTGTGTGTGTGTGTGTGTGTGTGTGTGTGTGTGTGTGTGTAATGCTAATT
>JABUQX010034424.1:10000-40025 GCA_015478945.1 Trachelipus rathkii
ATTATATGTTTATACTTATTACACGTCAAAATATGACGTAAAGTAAAAATACAAAAGAAAACATATGAAGTTTGAGAATGCTGATGTTAAAATAAGTTAGACTGTGCACACATTAAACAAATCGAGTACATGTTTTAACTCGAGTACATTAGTTGTGCAACATTTAAACGTAAATACCCCCTGTTGTGCTACATTTTTGTAGCCTTTGTGTATGATTAAGAGAGTGTCGTTTAAATTCTCTGTGCTAAGTTTCATATATTTGTGTAATATAAAGCTATTGTTAGAGCATAAGTCTATGTAATTAATAACTTTTAGGTTTTTAAAAATTTCATTTTAAAGACCAAATCACATTTTAGGGTTCAATCCATATCTCATAAGGATCCTTAGACTCCTTTAAGAGCATTGAAACTATGTTATTTGTGCTCTACATCACTGAAAACATATATAATCGTGCTAAGTGTATGTTTACTAACTCAATGCCTCACTGGATCCACACCTGTGCATGTACCGCTACATACAATCACTCATTTGCTACGACTTTTTTAATAAAATTTCTTAAAATTTTAGTAAAAACAAAGTATTATTACAATCACTCAGTTGCTATAATACAAGTCTTCCTCCTTTCTCCTTCTTCTTCCTTCCTCCTTCCTCCTTCCTCATTCTTTTTCTTGCTCTTCCTGAATAGATTTCTACTTTAATGTTATTACTCTTTGCTTCCTGTTTGGAGTTTAACTACACGACCTCAGCAATTTGGACCCCACTGTGAAATACGTTATGGGGCTTCGTCCCACCGCTCTCTGTATAACGATCTTTACTCCATGACTCTTTTTTTTTTTAATAAATATATATATATATATATATATATATATATATATATATATATATATATATATATATATATATATATATATATATATATATAAGTATATATACATATATATGTAAAAGTAAGCATGCTACATAAAAGTGTGTCCAAAGGAAAAGGTGTGTGTACATGTGGAAAATGTGTAAAATATAAAAAAGAAGGTGAATTATGTATAAAGAATGGACGATAGTTATTTGACTTTCTCTCATATTAGTATATATATATATATATATATATATATATATATATATATATATTATTATATATATATATATATATATATATATATATATATATATATAAATGTACATGAAAAAATTGTTTTTAATAAAAAATATGTTGAAGTCCTGCTCTCTCCCAAAGCATATATATATATATATATATATATATATATATATATATATATATATATATATATATATATATATATATATATATTTAATAAAAAAAAAGTCTAGATTTAATTTTTAAAGTATGGTAAATATGGACTTTAGCCTTTATATACATAAACTATATGTATTTGGCCAAAAGTTTAGTTATATTGTTCGTCTGTATATAATCACCCAGTTATCCATGACTTCAGAAAGTAGCTTTGTAGTGTCGTTCCAGTTCGGTCAGCCAGTGACTGCTGGTGTCACGACTTCTAATCCACGTTATCTTCTTTGAAAGTGATGATTCGCGTATGGAAGATGGGACAAATCAAAATATGCATATACATGTATAAACAAACGCTGCGCGCGTTACGGCTGCGCGTAGTAAAGAGCAAAATGACAAGCAGTGACCACTCCTCAAAGAAGACCCAAAGGGTTCGGGAGACCTGTGAAACCTTCCAGAAGCGCACAAGACCAGCCATAGAGGATATGGGGGATCAGTGAAACCCTACTCACCGCTACGACCCTCGAGAACAGAAGTGCAAAGTATGTGAAAGGTGGTGATGAGGTATAAACTTCTGAGCTCACGTTCAAAGAGGCCTACCAGAGCTAGATGGAAAAACAAACAAACTTATCCTTTAGTATATATATATATATATATATAGAGAGGTGGCAGGCAGGCAGGCAGGCATATAAAGGCATATATATAGCAAGCCTACTGATGATACAAACCAATTGATAAGGCATTGTATTTAGACCTAGCGAGTCTTTGTACTATGATAGATACCTGTTTGTGACGTCATATGAAAAATACATTCGTGGATATTAAAAATACATTCATGATCCTACGTGAAAATAAACCAAATATTTCGGGATCAGTGGCGAACTGCAGCCAGATGAGCAAGAAAACGAGGACGCGAAACAGCAGGCAAAAACAAACGGCGTAAGTGCGGTCGGGAGCGCTGTTCGGCGGTTCGGCGCGGTTCAGCGCAGTTTGGCAGGGCCTTGTGGTTGCCGAAACTCCGAAAAACCTGATAACCTGAAAACCCCTTAGGGGGAAAATCCATGAAAAAGGTCGAAAGAAGAAGTTTTCGAGCAATAGAAAACTAGCTGTGAAGATAGTGGTTCATTGATAAGGTGACAAATCTGTCACCCATCATCCAAAACATCTATAGTGAATGAGTGACAAAAACATATGCCTGCGCTACAGAGTGACAGGAGGGCAAATATGAGGGGCATAAATCTGGTCATCCGGTCAATTTACTCCCGGCACACCATGACTTTGCACACCATCCTCCTAGGTGCTGTTATTAACCAATTATCATCCAGGTTTTCTATGATCATATGATGACAACGATATTTAAAAGTACTACACTCCTTCTCGGTCAACACTCATGACATCCCTGAATACCATATCCTGCAGGGAGTTAATCACCATCGTATGTCCTGTGGTTTGGGTTATTTGACTGGATTGGTGGTAGTTGGCTGGCTGCCTACTACCATCTATCTCGCTAGAATGCTACGGCAGCTCCTGGAGTAGTGAATGTGACTGCCGTAAACGCCTTCATCTTCTTTCAAGTGAAACAAAGGATCAAAGTGGCATGTGGAATAACAGAGGAATAAATGTTGAGAAGAAGAGGAGAGAGGCGATGATGTATTTAGAAAAATTGATTTGTTAGCTAAAATTCGAAACAGATGAAAGAAACGGGTGAAATGAGTGTGGTGTGAAATGTGTGTGCTGGTGTGGAAAAGGAATGAGAGAGTGAGAGAAGGAGTTGCAATTTAGGAGTGACCTGTGGCACAAAGCTATGGTAGACTTTTTGTGTGTGGAGTCCTGAATTTATTGGTTGAACTGAAGTTTGAGGTCAAGGTATGTGTGGTTGGGACGTATGGTCCATCTGAGGGAACGTTAAAGAGAGCAATGACTTTGTACTAAATCTGAATGATGCCTGATAAGAGAGTAGTATCGGGATTACAGTGTTGGGGACTTGAATGGTTGGACAGGTGATCAAAAAGGGATGGTATAACAGGTGGTTTTGGGTGGTGGGAGAAAATGAGAATGGTAGGGTGATTTGATTTTCTGAGAAGAGAGAGGTATGTGTGTGTAAGTAATAATTTCTTTAAACACAAGAGCATCCATAAGTATACTAGAGTTGGTGTGGGTAGAATGGAATTGAAGTGAAAAGTATGATTGATTTTGTGTTGGTAAGAAGGGAGATGTCAGCATGCGACGTTAAATCAGTGAGGTTTAGAATGTAGATCATCGATCATTGGCGTTGTTCTACAAATTGAAGTTATGGTATTTGATGAAGATCATGGCAACAAGAGAAAGGAAGCAGGTAAAATTAAGAGTGAGAAGTTATGAATAAGACAATAAGGATAAGTATGTAAGAGCCTCGCTAGTAAATCTGTTTGAATGTGAAACGCTGATACTGAAACAAATTTGGGGCAATGAAGGAAGCAAATTGTTAGTAGTACAATGAAGTGTGTGATGCTAAAGAGGAAGTAAGAATGTTAACAGTGAATGGTGAAATGAAGAGGTGATGAAAGCGATAAAAGTAAAAAGAAGCATGGTTGAATGTACTAAAAGCAAATGATGAAGTCTCAAAAGGAAGAGTATTTGGAATTATATAAGGAGGAAAAAGAAATACTCAAAAGGTGCATACGTAGGAGAAAGCAAGAGTAAATGAAACAGTTTGGAAGGAGGATGAATGAGGACTTACAAGGAAATAGGAAGCTCTGGAAGGAAGCGCGAAAGGTTGAGAATGAGAATAAGATGGGAATCTGCTTAGAATAATGAATAGGGATGGTGATTTTGTAACTGATGAAATGGATGGGAGAGGAGGGAGAAGAAAACTTTGAAAATCTGCACAACATTGGCAGTAAGATAGTGAATATGTGTAGGTTTGATGGTGCAAGAAGGAATAGTATTTTTGGGGATGAAAAAGGCATAGTAAAGAGTGAGGGAAGGGAAAGAGTGGAGAAAGAAGAATGGTAAATCTGCAGGTATAGATGAAATTACTGGTGAAATGATCAAGAATGGAGGTTATGGTGATTGATTGATTTGGAAGTTGTACAAAGCGTTTATGAGGGTATAGTTCCAAGTGATTTGAGAGAGCAGACAGTAATTTTTTATATAAGGGTGGTGGAGAAAGGGGGAATGGTAGAAATTAGAGGGGAATAACTTTATTGGTCGGAAAGAGGTATCTGAGCACTATTTGACTGATTACAGGAAGAAAACAAGGTGCGTTTAGGAGTGGTAAGAGGACAAAAACACCAGAAACTTTACATTGTAAAACAACGATTTGAGAAATGATGGAGGAATAAAGAATGAATGCATTTAGGTTTTGTGATCAAATATGCATGATAGATGCAATAGGGAAGCTTCATGTGGTGTATAGCTTCTGAAATGGAACCAAAGCATACACTGCAGTAATGTGGTGCAGCGAGTGAATAAAACAGTCAATGGTGACTGGTTTAGACATGAAGGAGCAGACAGGTCGTGTTATGTCTCCTGGTTATTCACCCTAGTTATGATAGCTGGAGAAAGAATTTGAGTGTGGGATGGCAGGAAATGTTAGAATGATAGAATGGAGATGAGTGAGGTGCCCTTTACCCATTTATGGGATGATTTGTCTAAAAGGGGAAGAATCTGAAGAGTTTAGAGTATTTGGTAGAAAGATTTGTGTGGGTGTGTAAAAGCAGGGGCTTGAAACGTGACAAGAGTGATTGTGTGTTGGGGAGGAGGACAGTCCTCAGTGGAAGGCACAGATGGTGAGCAGCTGGAACAAAGGTCTGAGTTTAAATATTTAGGGGATATGTTGGATGAGAAGTAAAGGACGATGCAGAGGTAGTAGAAAGTTGTGAATGGTGGTTAGTGTGGTTGTGTAATTAACCATTGGTGAATGTAAAGGACCAAATCTTGAGTGTGCTAGGTCTTACATGAGGGTATTTTGTTAACTGCATGTTTATAGTAGTGACACTTATGGTCTGAATAAAGCAGATCTAAAGTTCAATGTTCAGATGACACCGAGTGCTAGAAGGTGAGAAGAATCGATAAATATAAATTAAACTATTAGAGAGCGTTGTGGTGTGAAGAAAGGTAAATGAGAATAAACATATGTTGATTTGGTCATGTGGAAACGATGAATGATAGTCGGTTGGTTTAGCGGATGTATAGTGGCGAGTGTGTCGGGAACCGACCGGCTGAGACCGAAGGAAAAGCGGATTGAGTCAGTAAAGGAATGTTTGAAGGAGAGGAATGTAGTTTGGTACAGAGGCAGAAGAAAGGTGTAAGTAACAGAGGGAAATATATGGGGATTGCAGGGGGTTGTCAGGGCCCACCTGGCCAAGGGAGCAAACCCTTACATTGACGATCTACCATAGTGAGGGTCCGCTGCCGCCCCCAGCTTTAGGGTGGAGCGTTTCAGCCTGCGACGAGTTCTCACGCGATCTGGGTGCGAGGGGCAGATGGCGCTGGGCTTTCTTCGACTTTTGTCATGTTCTCCTTTACTGCTTTTCTTTTCCGATGCTCGTCACTCACCTTACTCCCATTCTTGGGAAAAGGAAGTGAAGATACAGAAGAAGATATATATATATTATATAGCAGCATATAAAGAGAGAAAAATAAGCAAAATAGAAGAGATATATATATATATATATATATATATATACTGGTATATATATATATATATATATATATATGGTATATATATATATATATATATATATATATATATATATATATATATGTAGTATATATATATATATATATATATATATATATATATATATATATATATATATATATATATATATATATGTTATATAAATAACCTTTTATTCAAACAAGTGGAGGCTGTGGTATTTGATGCAAAAGAATAGCTAAATTCAAGAGTATTGTCTCTTTATTATTATATATAAGAGTATATATATATATATATAAAGAGTATATATATATATATATATATATATATATATATATATATATATATATATATATATATATGAAATACCTTCGTGGCTAAAACTCTTAAATATTAACTATCCGCTATCCATCCGCAATCCATGCGGATAGTGACTTTAACTATCTCCATTCACGGATAGAAAAATCACCACCCAACGCTCACTCTACCATATATATATATATATATATATATATATATATATATATATATATATATATATATATATATATATATATATATATATATATATATATATATATATATGCTATTAAGGTTGCTATATATACAAAAAGAATATAGTTTGTGCCAGACTATGTCGAAGGTTTTCGAAATGCCTAGCGCCACAGCGAATGATTCACCGAAATGCCGAATGTATGAGGATCAAGAAGATCAGAAAACCCGTACTGGCAATCAGAGATAAGACTAGAAAGAATTAATAGGTTTCCAACCTTCCCGTTAAGGCTAGTCGACAACTTTGGTGGTAAACAGGAAGCAGCTGATAAAAAGATATAGCGTCGAATGTTGAGGAAATGCGGCTTTCTTTCTGGCCCAGACTGAACGTTTTCTGTTAAATAAGGAAGGTCGGGTGAAAGTGGAAAGATCAATAGTCTCACCCATGGCAGGAAGATGCATGTTTGGTGGCACAAGTTCTGAGAATCACAGGACCGTATGCCTTCTTAGTGTTAAGCTCAGATATAACATATTTAGAAGAAATTAAAATAATAGCAGAAATGAGTTGAGGGGGTGGAGAAGGAGGAATAGCTCCAGAATCGTCTAAGATGGAATTAGAAGCTTTAAGAAGAAGGCAAAATTTCAGTTGAACCGTCGAAGATACTAGATGAAAAAGCTAGGAAGAATGTGTTAGAGTAAGACATTCTTTGTAAATGCCAGAAAGAACGTGGGAGGAAGAGAAACTAAAAGATTATTATATTCTACAGAAAAAAGTTTTTAGTGTTACTGAGAATAGATTTTTCACTATTCCTGGATGAATGCAAGCTTCATGAGTCTTCGAAGTTTGAAGTTGGTGGAAATTCCTGAAGGTGGCGTCCCTGATGCGAATAACATGAGAACAGGTAGAGTTAAATTAAGGTTTGTAAGATTTAGTTGAAGGGAAAGAATATGGAATGTACGCCTCCATACCAGAGAGATTCACCTCGGTTATACGCTTTGCACATCCAGAGGGACCCCTCCCACTGAAGCGGTAATTATTTCATGGGAAACCAAAGGTTTAAACACAGTAGGGACCAGTTAGCAGGACCAAAGTGACAAAAACGATTCCTCACCGTAGGCGGAAGTTTTTCATGCGGAAGACTTCAAGAGATAAACAAGAAACAGAGGTAAAGTGATCGGAGGATCCCAGAGGAGGAAAAGTTTTAAACTCGAATAAGTAAAAAAATTGAAGTTAAGAAATGCCTTAGAATGTTGAGTTTCATCTACCAAGGCGAATAGGGAGTTGCACCAATTGCTCGAGTCATTCTGGATAGAAATTGGTAGGCAGGTTCACGCTGTATCTTGTGAGTTAGAGGAAAGCCATTGGCGGTGGGACAACCGTTGAAAATTTCCAAGAAATATCGAGTGGAGTTTGGGCAAAGAGCCTGAAGACAGAGGATGAGACATCGATGCTTCTGTTCTAATTTGGAGTTTTAAATTAAGTAGAAGAAGAATTGAGGATAAACAGTTTGATAGATAGATAGATAGATAGATAGATAGGATAGATAGAGTACCGATAGGATTAGGTATTAGATTAGAATAGATAAGATAGATAAGATAGATAGATAACGATGATATGGAGTAGATAGGATAGATTAGCACATAAGAATACAGTATTGAATTTAGGTTGCCAGTAGATTGGCAGGCTAGCTTCGCTATTAAGTTGAAAATTCGGGAGATTCCAAATCCGAGACACGCGAAGAAAGAACAGCGATTAGTTTCGAGTTCTTTACTGATACAATATAAAGGAGCTGTGTGTTGTAAAAAAGAGGCTTAAAAGAGAGAACAGAGTAGAAAGGTTGCCAGTTGATGCAGGCAACGCTCAAGTGCACTGGATGAATGTGTTATCGATTTAAGAATATAGAGAGGAGAGACGAAGTTTCACGAGAAGGAGAGGTGATATTCAGGAAATGTGGGAAGAATTACAGAGAGTTAAGATACAGGGCTGAGAAGGTTCCAAGAATTTACTAGAAGAAAGTGACGGACCGTCTCCTGGTCCGTCACTCAGAACCAGGGCTTGCGGAGTCGTAAAATAAATTTTTCGACCCTCCGAGCTTTATACGAAAGCGAAGATCGCCATTGAGATCTAGCCGCAAGATGTTCCCGGTATTTTACAAAAAGACTGCACGACTCCAGATTTGACACGTACGGCGCACTTAAAACAAATAGATTGTTCTGAACTAACCGACACCACTGTTAAACAAAAATGTTTTCCGCGAACTTCCCGGTACTTAACCATCTATAAGAATACAACAATTTTTTTCGCGACTCCGACCTCCGACTCCGGACTCTCGACTTCCTAATCAGTCCACATCATTCAAACATTTTCGACTCTGGACTGCAGCTTTATTGCTTACAAAGTTACAAATAAAACATTTTTTTTGTTTTCAACTATTATATATATAAGAGTGGCTCACTGTGCAACTTCCTAAAAGAACATCACACAATATATATAGCGTAAGCAGAACATATATATTACTGATGCAATGATGTGAGCGAGGATAATACATATCAGTTATATATTTTATATATATATATATATATATAATATAACTAATATATATTTAAAGTTATAAGTTAAAGTTATAAGTTTACTGTAGAAATACCTTTAGATAATATATATTATAAAGCCGCTAATAATATAATAGGATATATATACTGATTACGGGAAGTATTATATATAGTCAGGCTATATATGTATAGGTATAATAATAATAATAATATAATAATGAGATTAATATTATAACAGCCAATAGTAATAATAATTATAATAATATAATAATCAGAATAATATAATAACAAATAATAAATTGATAATAATATAATAATACTAGATAATATTTACTAAATAACGTCCCATGATATCTTTGAATAGGATTGCCAGTGAAGTTAAACTTAGGGAAGTTGAAACTCAGATTTCGATACTCTTTCTTCCGCAGTCACCTCGTGCAATGTCAGGACGATAATTAATCGAGGAATAGGAGCTATGAACCAAGAGCCATAAATCACTCGGTGGAGAGTTTTGATTTATTTTTATTTTATTTTTGTAATTAGTTTGCCTAATAACATTTTGGTAATATCATCTGAAGAGGTCTAGGCGCGATTGAAATTTTATGCTCTAGGGCGAACAATGTTATAGTTTATTATAATAAATATTTTATTTGTACAGTGCTTTATTGAAACAATTAAAATTTTATTATGTTTTAAATAAAATTGGTTTTTTTGTGCCCAGGGTTTAACTATCAAAT
Organism: Trachelipus rathkii; assembly: GCA_015478945.1. Classification (NCBI taxonomy): domain Eukaryota; kingdom Metazoa; phylum Arthropoda; class Malacostraca; order Isopoda; family Trachelipodidae; genus Trachelipus; species Trachelipus rathkii. Next base: position 19,662 of record JABUQX010034424.1, read on the forward strand.
ACATATTTGAATTGCGTCTAAGCATTAATTTACTAGTTATATATATATTATATATATATATATATATATATATATATATATATATATATATATATATTAATATATATATAATATACGTCTATATCATATAATATATATATATATATATATATATATATATATATATAAAGGTGAGATGGTGATTGAATTGTATTTGGAAGGTGTGGGACAAAAAACTTGTGTTGGAGGTATGTTCAGAGGGAAATTGGGAGGAGATCAATAATAGTACTAATTTAATATAAGGGTAAAGAGGATAGGTAACTGTAGGTTTATAGGGGAATTAGTTTATTGAGTGTTGTAAGGAAAAGCTCTGATGGTATTTTTGGTCGATAGAGTGCGTTGAGTGACTGAAGGACATATTGGTGAATAACAAGGTGAGTTTAGAAGTGGTAGAGGATGTGTGGATCAAATCTTTACATTGAAACAAATGATTGGGAAAATGAGGGAGGTGGAAAATAAATTGTATTTAGGTTTTATGGATTTGCAACAGGCGTATGATAGGAGTAGTATAGGGAGCAAACTACAGGGTGTGATTACACCTGACCAGCGATGAGCACAATCGCTGAATGCAGCCAAATATTTTTTTTAATACTCACGTACGTTCATGGATGTTTTTTTTTAGGATGATGGATGACATCTTTTGTCATCTCAGTTTCTCACGTACCTTCCTGGGGTGATTTTTTATATTTGACGTTTTGAAATGGGAGTGGGATTCACCCCAATGGTGAATCCCCAATGGGTGGGAGCCCCCTTTTTTTCACATATGTTCGTTATCTTTAGTACCGTTATTACTTCACGTTCTTTCCTGAGCCTTTTTTAATGGTAACAACCTTGTTGTTTTTTCGTTACATTAGAATTTGCTTTCTGCCATTTTGTTTTATAATGCGATGCGTCTTGTTAATCATCGTCATAATTTATTTTCAATCGTCATTCTTTTGAATGACAAATCCTTCATCGTCGTCGTCATCGTCAATGGGAGAGTTGCGTTAATCGTTTTAACAAATTTCGCAATCGTTGGTTGGCAATCCCGCTAATCGTCGCAGTCATCGTCATTGTCGCGTTTTTCCGCAAGACCGAGCGCCCCGCAATCGTCGCAAGGTTGATTCGCAATCGTCGCAAAGGACCACAAAGAACCAAACTAAGAATCAGAATACCATGCACCATTATGTCATAACATACTTGGAGTATATAAAACACTTCTTGTTTTACTGCTTTACTGCTTTAATGCTTTACTGCTTTACTGCTTTACTGCTTTACTGCATTAAAACATTTACTTTACAGACCTTAAAACAGTAAAACAGTAAATCAATAGCGCAGCTACCTAGCAACAGTGTGTATAATATGCTTTACTGCTTTACTGCTTTACTGCTTTACTGCTTTACTGCTTTACTGCTTTACTGCTTTACGTCTTTACGTCTTTACTGCTTTACTGCTTTACTTCTTTAATGCTTTACGTCATTAATTTTTTTTTTACATTGGGAGTTAAAATATCGATTAATCGTTTAATCGAATAATCGTTGAATCGTTATAGGGATAATGTGTGTTCACACTTGCAGGAGAGGTAAATTATGAGGCTACTGTAAACTACATAATAGAATAGGTATCTATTAGATTATAGAAACTAGGAATATCATTGTATAAAGGGGAATATCGACGCACATCCAAATAGAGAAAAGAGTTTCCACACAGCGTTTCATCAGAGAGTCTGTGATTAGGTTTAGCCTATGTGTCTCTATATTACATTCTCCATGTGGCTCGACTCAACAGAGATGCTCTCAAGTATATTTTGAGAGCCACACTCCAAGCTCGGCAGAATCCTACACTCCACAGCGTTCGGAGACGGTAATGTAATGGTCTCTCCACACGGCGGATGTGTACTCGGTATAAAAATATTTAATCTTCCCTCGAACACGTAGGCGAAAAGTTTTGCCATTTGAAAACAACGGTTGACGGGATAAATTCTAATTCGATGATATGTAGTAGATACAAGTTTCGTCTATATTAGTTAGCGGATTCATGCTGTGGTGTATGTTAAAATATCCCAAACGAGGGAAGTTGCATGAAAAGGTTGAGAAGATCTACCGATGTAGAGTGAACAGATCGTCAATGTAGGGTTCAGGTGTACACGTGCCGCTACAGCATGTAAGCGAGTTTGGAGACGTAGGGAGTAAAAGGGACCGACTCATGAAAGATAATTGCTGCTCCCCTTCTCGCACTAAGGTCAAGATGGGCAGACACAAGAGGATCCCTGTATCCTGAAGGTTGTCGAAAATATCGGCCACGAAGCTGAATTTCCTGAAGGCAGATAGCCTTTCGATGATGAATTTCAATAAGTCGGGCTAACTCTTCGAAGCTAGAATAGCAGCTGCGGCAATTCCATTGTAAGAATTTAGCAATAGTGTCAAATGCGATACCTATTCAACTGATTTGTTGGTAACTCTGATGGTGATAGGTTGAGTTTCATCAGGGGGTTGCACATCCTTACCTCGGCGGGTACGGGGAATCCTCCAGTCAACACCCGGAGGCGTTTCGAATCTGGGGAAGGGGATGGTCCCTTAGAAGGGAAATGGGAGGCGATCTTGGAGGCATACTAGATGTTCATCCAGCAGCCCCAAGCGATTCGTATCCAGAAATAAGGACCTGAGAGGAATTCGCATCCTCCAATGTCGAACCCATCAATCTAGAGGCAACAGAAGTCACAGAGGGTGCAGGATCATGGCTCACCGTGTTGGAGATACGAGGTACCCCACCAGTGAACACAACTGGAAGAGTGGGGGCCAACCCAAACACCGGAGCAGAGCCCCAGACAGCGTCGGTGGAAGATATTTTTTCCAGTGAAGTAGGAGAGAGGACCGAGCCAAGGCGGCTGACGATTTCCTTAACCTTCTCCCCTGGTGGCGAACTCAAAAAGACCGCAAAACCCGGAGTGAAGGACTGCCAATCGGAGTGACCGTTGGTACCTCAGAAGGCAAGGTACAAGTGTCGGTTTTGGAAGCGATACAGGGGAGAACAGTAACCGACGCGTCCCCACGGGTATCCACCCGTTCCCTGGAGTGGGAAGGGTGAGAAAAACATGAATCGATGGTAATATTCAGATAATAGAAATCTGGACAAGACTCGAAATCACTAGAATAAGAAGTAACGGTATGGCTAGGCTCGGTAACGTCCGTTAAAGAGTCATAAGATGGCAGAGGCGGAACAATGGTGGCACCCCAAGTCCTGAGCACGCGTAGAACGACGGGTCCGTTTTGAAGAAACCTTGGGAGCCTCAGATAGCGTGGAAGCAAACTTCAAAAAGTCGAAGACCGATGTTGAAGGGAATAGATTAGTCGTGGGGGAGAAGACCTATCGTCATGAGAGGATGGACCCGAAAATTGCTCTGGGGAGACTGGTGCCGATCTCTTACGGGAAATACGTTTTAGATTGGGTTTTAAGTGAGGAAAGCGAATTACTTTGAAATTTTTAATACATTACATAAGTTTTGGAGTAATAAGGTTCTTAATTCATTTAGATAAAAATATAAATGATTTGATAAATTTTTGGTTTTTTTGATAATTCCAAACACATAATGTTCCATAGCTCGTGAAATACAAGTCGTTTAGAAGTGACTGGAACGTTTTTTAGATTGGGTTTTAGTGATGGAAAACGATGGTGACTTTGGAATTTTTTAATGAGTCGTTTATAGTTTTGGAGTAAAAGGTTCTTGCATTCATTTAGATAAAAATATAATAATTTTGGCAACAATTTGTTTTTTGAAATTCAACATATAAATGTTCATAGCTCGTGAAATACGAGTCTTAGAAAAGTGACGGGAACGTTTTTAGATTGGGTTTAAGTGAGGAAATCGATGGTGTGACTTCGGAATTTTTAATAGCTGTTTATAGTTTTGGAGTAAAGAGGTTCCTAACTTCATTGATTATAAAATTCTAAAATTTTATAATTTTAGGTTTTTATGAAATTCAAACATATAAATGTGTCATTAGCCTCGTGAATACAAGTCGTAGAAAGGTTGACTGGAATCGTTTTGATTTGGTGTTTAAGTGAGGTATACTATGGTTACTCGATTTGTTTAATAGCTTTATATGTTTTGGAGTATATAAGGTTCTTTAATTTCATTTATGATAAAATTTCCTAATGTTGATAACATTAGGTTTGTTTGAATTCAAACATATAAATTCGCATAGCTTGTGAAATACAGTCGTGAAAGTGAACTGGAACGTTTTAGGATTGGGTTTTAAGTGAGGATACGAAGGTCACTTCGGATTTTAATAGTGTTATAGTTTTGGAGTAAAAGATTCTTAATTACTATTTTGGTTTTTTTTGAAATTCAAACATTATAAATGTGCCATAGCTCGTGAAATACAATTCGTAGAAAAGTGACTGGAACGTTTTTAGATTGGGTTTTCAGTGAGGAACACGATGGTGACTTTGGATTTTTTATTCTGTTATAGTTTTGGAGGTAAAAGGTCTTAATTCATTTAGATAAAATTTAAGATTATATAAATTTTGGGTTTTTGGAAATTCAAACATTATAAAGTGTCATGAGAGCTTCGTGAAATACAGTAGTCGTAGAAAATAATTTAAACGTTTTTTTTAGATTGGGTTTTAGTGAGGAAAACGATGGTAACTTCGGATTTTTTAATAGCTGTTATATATTTTGGAGTAAAGGTTCCTAATTCCATTAGATAAAAATTCTAAAATTTGATAAATTTTAGTTTTTTAATGAAATTCAAATCATATAAATGTCCATATCTCGTTGAATACAAGTCTGTAGAAAGTGGATGGATACGTTTTTAGGATTGGGTTTTTAAGTGAGGAGATTACGATGGTTCTGTCGGATTTTTAATACTTGTTATAGTTTTGGAGTAAGGTTCTCTGAATTCATTTAGATAAAAATTCAAATTTGATAAATTTAGTTTTTTGAAATTCTAAACATATATATGTCATAGCTCGTGAAACAAGTCGTAGAAAAGTGGACTGGAATGTTTTATTTAGATTTGGTTTTTAATGTGAGAATATGCGCTGGTATCGTTCGATTTTTTAAAATAGCTGTTATAGTTTTGGGTAAAAATTCAAATTCACCTGATTTGATAAATTGTGGTTTTTTGAAATTCAAACATATTAGAATGGTGTCGCATGGGCTCGTTGAATACTTATAGTCGTAGATAAAGTTGCCTGGAGAGTTATTAGATTGGGTTTTAAGTGAGGAATACGATGGTCCCTTTGGTTTTTATAATAGTGTTATATGTTTTTGGAGTAAAGGGTTCTTAAATCATTTAGATAAAAATTCAAAAATTTTTGATAAATTTTGGTGTTTGTAATAATTCAAACTATTATAATATGTCCCATAAGCTCGTGGAATACAAGTTCGTAAAAACAAAATAATGGAACGTTTTATGAAAAACGAATGTCACTGTCGGATTTTTGAATAGCTTGTTGATCATGTTTTGGAGTAAAAGTTTCTTAATTCATTTAAGGATAAAGATATTAAATTTGATAAATTTTGGTTTTTGAAAATTCAATACATATAATGTCATGAGCTCGTTGAAATGGAGTTCCGTAGAGAATGACTGGAAACGTTTTTAAGATTGGGTTTTAAGTGAGGAAAACGATGGTCAGCGTTCGGATTTTTTGTAATAGCTTTTATAGTTTTTTCTGGAGTAAATAGGTTCCTAATTCATTTAGATAAAAATTTAGATTTGATAAATTTTGGTTTTTTGAAATTCAACATATAATATTGTCATAGCTCGTGAAAATACAAGTGTAGAGAAAGTGACTGTACGTTTTTTAGATTTTGGGTTTAAAGTGAAGAATACGAAGGTCACTTCGGATTTTTAATAGCTGTTATAGTATTGGAGTAAAAGAGTTTAAATATTTTAGATAAATATTAAAATTTGATAAATTTTGGTTTTTTGAATTCAAACACATAAATGTCCATAGCTCGTAATAAATGTTTATAAATGACTGGAACGTTTTAGAGTTGGGTTTTAAGTGATGGAAGAACGATGGTTGATTTCGAGTTTTTAATAAGCTGTTTATTAGTTTTGGAGTAAAAAGGTTTCTTAATTCATTAAGATAAAAATTCTAAATTTGATAATAAATTTTGGGTTTTTGAAATTCAAGTATATAAATGTCATAGCTCGTGAAATACGAGTCGTAGAAAGTGACTGGAGAAGTTTTAGATGGTTTTAAGTGAGGAAAGATGTTCACATTCGGAATTTGTTATAAGTAGTCTCTTATGAGTTTTTGATGCACGTGTAAGTCTCTTAATTTCATTTAGATAGCAACAATTCTTAAAATTTTGATAAATTAAAACAACTAACGGTCATTTGTTGAAAATTACCAAAACATAGTAAATTCATAGATGTTGAAATAGCAGAATCGTAGAAAATTGATGGGAAGCGTTTAAGATTGGGGTTCTTAAGTGGTGATACGAAGGTCAACTTGGAATTTTTGAATAGTGTTATTAGTTTTTTGAAGTAAAAGGTCTTAATTCATTAGATAAAATATTACAATTTGTATAAATTTAAGGTTTTAATGAAATCAATTACTATAAATTGTCCCATAGCTGTTGATATACAAGTCGTGAAAAGGTGACTGGAACGTTTTTAGATTTGGTTTTAAAGTGAGTGAATCGATTGTCCCTATAAATTTTTATATAGCTGTTATATGTTTAGTAGATAAAATGGTTATTATTTAGATAAAATTCTAAAATTTGATAAGATTTAGGTTTTTTGAAATTCAACATATAAATGTCCCATGGCTCGTGAAATACAAGTCGTTGAAAAGTGACTGGAAGGTTTTAGATTGGTTTTAAGTGAGGAAAACGATGGTCACTTCGAATTTTTAATAGCTGTTATAAATAGTTTTGGAGAAAGTTCCTAATTCATTAGATAAAAATTCTAAAATTTTGATAATTTGGTTTTTAATGAAATTGTCTCACATATAATGTCCATCTCGTGAAATTTCAAGTCGTAGAAAAGTGACTGGGAACGTTTTTAGATGGGTTTTTAATAGTGAGAATACGATTGTTACTTTCGGATTTTTTAATAGTGTTATAGTTTTTCTGGAGTAAAGGTTCTTAATTCATTTAGTTAAAAATGCTTTTTTGATAAATTTAGTGTTTTTTTGAAATGTCAAACATATGTTAAATTGAAATTCCTCCTGAATTACAATTCGTAGAAAAGTTGATGGAAGTTTTTGATTGGGTTTTAAGTGAGGGATACGAAGGTCACTTCGGATTTTTAATAGCTTTTATAGTTTTGGAGTTAAAATTCTATCAAATTTGATAAATTTAGGTTTTTTTGAAATTCAAACATATTAAATGTCGGCTAGCTCGTGAAATACAAGTTCACGAGCTATGGTGAGCCTGAACGTTTTTTAGATTGGTTTTAAGTGAGGAATACGATGGAAACATATAAATTTACATAGCTGTTATAGATTAATAGATGTAAAGATATTTCAATTCCAAAAATTTTAAAAAAAGACTTTAAAAAGTAATTTTTTTTTCCCAAAAATTTGATAAATTTTGGTTTTTTGAAATTCTAAATACATTATAATGTGCATAGCTTCGTGAAATGAACAAGTCGTAGAGAAAATGAACTGACGTTTTAGATTGGGTTTTAAGTGAGGAAACGAAGGGTCACTTCGGTTTTTCATAGTTGTTCTTCGCGCATTAGTAAAGCGGTAAAAGGTAGGGTAGAAAAAAATTTTAAAAATTTGATAAATTTAGGTTTTATTGAAATTCAAACATATAAATGTCCATGGCTCGTGAAATACAAGTCGTAGAAAAGTGACTGGATTGGAGTTTTTTTAGATTGGGTTTTAAGGTGAGGAATACGATGGTGATTGTCGGATTTTTAATAGCTGTTATTAGTTTTGGAGTATAAGGGTTCTTAATTCATTTAGATACAAATTCTAATTTGATCATTTATAAAGCGAAAAAAAAAACATTTAATGTCCATATCGTGAATACAGTCGTAGTAAAGTGACTGAACGTTTTTAGATTGGGTTTTACGTGAGGAATACGAAGGTCACTTCGGATTTTTTAATAGTGTTTATGTTTTTGGTGTAAAAATTCTAGAATATGTTGATAATTTAGGTTTTTTGAATTCAAACTATATAAATGTCCTGAGCTCGTTAATACAAGTGCGTAGAAGAATGTGACTGGAACGTTATTTAGATTGGGTTTTAAGTGAGGAATACCAAGGTCACTTCGGATTTTTAAATAGTCTGTTATAGTTTTGGATAAAAGGTTCTTAATTCATATTGATAATAATTTTTTAAAAAATTTGAATAATTTTGGTTTTTTGAATTCAAACATATAAATATGTCCATAGTTCGTGAAATACAAGTCGTAGAAAAATAATGCTGAATCAGTTTTTAGATTGGTTTTTGTGTGGGGAATACTATGATTCCTTCGGATTTTTAATAGCTGTTATAGTTTGGGTAAAAAGTTCTTAATTCATTTAAGATAAAAATATTTAAAATTTTGATTAAATTTTGGTTTTTGAAATTCATCAATCATATAAATGTCCATAGCTCTGTGAAATACAAGTCGTAGAAAAGTGACTGAAACGTTTTTATAAGTTTGGGTTTTAAGTTAGGAAAACGAAAAAAACCGGATTCATAAAATAGTGGAATGTTTCAACTTTTGGAGTAAAAAACTTATAATGTTGTTTAGAAAAATGTCTAAAATTTGCAACAAATTTAGATGCTAAAGATAAAACCTAGAGAATGGTCTAAAGGTCGTGAAATAACAGGGACATAGAAAAGTGACTGGAAACGTTTTAGATTGGTTTTACGTGAGATACCGAAGGTCATACTTCGGATTGTTAATAGCGTGGTGCATAGTATAATGGGAAGCTATGTTAAGAGTTTAGAATAAAATATTAAATTTTAAAATTTTGGTTATTTTCCACGTCGTAGCCATAAATGTCCCATAGCTGGTAGTAATACGAGTCGTAGAAAATTGACGGAACGTTTTAGATTGGGCTTTTAACGGTTAGGAAAACGAATTACTTGGCTTCGATTTTTAATCTGCTGTTATGTTTGGAGTAAAAGGTTCCTTATTCATTTAGATAAAAATTCTCATTCAAATTTGATAAATTTTGGTTTTTGAATTCAAGCTCTACTCTGATGTAATTCCAATTGAAATAACGTGCGTACAAGCGCGATTTTAAACGTTTTTAGATTGCACAGTTTTAATTGTGTTTTTACGTCACTTCTCACTCTTAACAGTTATTGATAGATATGTGAGCAAAGGTTCTTAATTCTTTTAGATAAAAATTCTAAAATTTGATTAAATTTGGTTTTTGTGAAATTCAACATATAAATGTCCATATCCGTGAATTACAAGGTCGTAGAAAAGTGAACTGACACGTTTTAGATTGGTTTTAGAGTGAGGAATACGAAGGTCCTTCGGATTTGTATTATAGCTGTTTTATGAGTTTTTTGAGTAATGTAAGGTTGTTACTGTATTTAGTAAAAATATTAAAAATTTCATAATTTATTTGTTTTTTAAATACGAGCCGTAGAAAAGTGACTGGACGTTTTTAGACTTTGGGGTTTAAGTGAGGAAGAACGATGGTAACTTCGTGATTTTAATAAGCTGTTTATAGTTTTTGGAGTAAAAGGTTCTTTATTTTGGGTAGATAAAAAATATTAAAAATTTGAAAATTTTGGCTTTTTGATAATTCAACATATAAATGTCCATAGCTCGTGAATACAAGTCGTAGAAAGTGACTGGAACGTTTTTTAGATTTGGGTTTATGAAATGTGAGGAAAAGATGGTCACTGTCGGATTTTTTAATAGCTGTGTTTACGTTTTGGAGTAAAAGGTTTTTAACTCATTTTAGATAATAATTTCCTATAAATTGTGATAAATTTAGGGTTTTTTTGAAATTTCAAACAATATAAATGTCCATAGCTCGTGAAATACACGTCGTAGAAAAGTGCTGGAACGTTTTAGATTGGGTTTAAGTAAGGAATACGATGGTGACTCTTCGGATTTTATATAGCTGTTTATAGTTTTGAGTAATAAGGTTCTTAATGTCCATTTTAGATAAAAATTCTAAATTTGAATAAATTTTGGTTTTTTGGAAATTCAAACATATAGATGTCCATAGCTCGTGAATACAAGTCGTAGAAAAATAACTGGAACGTTTTTAGATTGCGGTTTTAAGTGAGAAATCGAAGGTTCACTTTCGGACTTGTTTATAGCTATTATATGTTTGTGGAGTAAAAAGGTTCTTAATATCATTTAGAAAGTAGAAATAAGTAGACAAAAATTTGGATAAACTTTTGGTCTGTCTGGAATATCTAAACATAATAAATGTCATAGCGGTGAATTGCTTAGTCGTAGAAAACGTGACTGGAGACGTTTTTAGATTGGGTTTTAAGTGAGGAATAACGATAGTCACGTTCGGATTATTTTAATCGATCGATAGTTTCGAGTACGATTTTTCCTTGATTCATATAAGATATTCGAATTAATTTAATTATCAATATATAATTAATGGTTTTTTGAAAATTCAAACATAGAGTAATGTCCATACCAAACATGTAAATGTCCATAGTCGTAGAAAAGTGACTGGGACGATCCAGAATAGATTGGGTTTTAAATGAGAAAACGAAGGTCGACTTCGGATTTTGGGTATTGTAATCTGCTAGTTTTGGATGTAAAATAAAGGTTCTTTAATTAAATTTTTCATTCGAATTTAAATTTGATAAATTTTGGTTTTTGAAATTCATAACATCTATAAATGTCCATTGGGCGTGCGTGAAATACGGAGTGGGTAAAAAGTGACTGGTAACGTTTTTAATTGGGTTTTTAAGTGAAGGAATAACGATGTCACTTCGGATTTTAATAGCTGTTGTTATTGTTTTGGAGTAAAAAGGTTCTTATTTCAGGAATAGATAAATATTACTAAAATTTTGATAAATTTAGGTTTTTTTGAAAATTCAAACATATAAATGTTCATAGCTCGTGAAATACAGAGTCGTAGAAAGTACTGGAACGTTTTAGATTGGGGTTTTAAGTGAGAATAGCGAAGGTCACTTCGGGATTTTTTAATAGCTGTTTATATGTTTTTGAGTAAAATGTTCTTAATTCATTTAGATAAAAATTCTAAAAATTGATAAATTTTGGATTTTTTGATAAGTTCCAAACATATATAATTGTCCATTTATGGCTCTGTCGAATACAAGTAATAGAAAATTATTTAAAGTAGTTTATCTAAATAAAGGGACCTGAATAATAATAACTGGTTACTTTGAATTTTTAATAGCTGTTACTGTTTGGAGTTAAAAAGTTCTTTTCATTTGATAAAAAATATTAAAATTTGATTAAATTTTGGTTTTTGAAATTCAAACACATAAATGTCCATAGCTTGTGAAATACGAGTCGTAGAAAAGGTGATGGACGACGTTGTTTAAGATTGGGTTTTAATGTGAGGAAAGATGGTGACTTTGAATTTAATAGCTGGTTATAGTTTTTGGAGTAAAAGGTTCTTATTCATTTAGATTAAAAATATTAAATATTTGATAAATTTTTTTTTATTGAAATTCAAACTAATAAAGTTTCATACTTCGTGAAATACGAGTCTAGAAAGTGACTGGATAAACGTTTTTTAGATTGGTTTAAGCTTGAGGAAACGATGTCATTCGGATTTTTAATATCTGGTAACAGTTTGGAGATAGTCAAAGAGGTTTTCTAATTTTATAGTATTTAATTCTAACATTTTCTTGACCTGTAGGTGATATGCTATGGCAATATTCGTAAATATGTCCATAGATCGTGAAATTCAAGTCGTAGAAAAGTGACTGGAAGTTTTTAGATTGGGTTTTAATGAGGATATCATCGATTGGTTACTTCGATTTTAATAGCTGTTTACGTTTTGGGAGTAAAGGTTTCTTAATATTCATTTTAGATAAAAATTCTAAAATTTGATAAATTTAGGTTTTTTGAAATCAAACATATAATGTCATAGTTGTGAATACAGGTCGTAAGAAAGTGACTGGAGACGTTTTTTTAGATTGGTTTTAAGTGAGGAATACGATGGTCTTCGGATTTTTTATAGCTGTTATAGTTTTTTTGGTTAAGATTCTTAATTCATTTAGATAAAAATTCTAAAATTTGATAAATTTTTGGCTTTTTTGAAATTCAAACTATATAAATGTCATAATCTCGTGAAATACCAGGTCGTTAGAACAAATGACTGGATTAGTTTTTAGATTGGGTTTTACAGTAGGGAAATACGATGGTGCTTTGAATTATTTTAATATGTTATTCAGTTTGGTAAAAAACGCCACAAATTCTATTTAGATAAAAATAAAATTGATAAATTTGGTTTTTTGAAATCAAACACATAAATGTCATAGCTCGATTGAAATAGCGAGTCGTAGAAATTGAACTGAAAGCGTTTTTAGTAGGGTTTAAGTGAGGAAAACGATGGTGACTTTTGGAATTTTTAATAGCTGTTATGTTTTATTGGAGTAAAAGAAGGTTCATTAAGCCCTTAGGTTATTTTCCAATATGGCCGTCGATAATTTTGTGTTTTTTGAACTTCACACACAGATAAGTCTCCTGTAGCTCAGTGAATACAAGTACAGTAGAAAGTTGACTGGAACGTTTTTAGATTGTTTTTTAAGTGAGGAAAACCGATGGTGACTTCGGATTTTTTAATAGCTGTTATAGTTTTGTTGGAGTAAAAGGTTTCTTAATTCAAATATTAGAGTAAATTAATATTAATCATTTGAATAAATTTTGGTTTTTTGAATTCAAACATATAAATTGGTCCATGAGCTCGTGAATACGAGTCGGTAGAAAGTGAATAGAACGTTTTTTAGATTGGGTTTTTAAGTGAGGAATAACGATGGTCACTTACGGATTTTTAATAGTGTGATACAGCATGTTTTGGAGTAAGAAGGTTCTTAATTCATTTAGATAAAAATTCTATAATTTGATAATTTAGGTATATTTGTTTAAAATTCAATACATATAAATATGTACATAGTCGTGAAATATCAAGTCGTAGAAATGTGACTGAAACGTTTTTAGATTGGGTTTTAGAGTGAGGATTACGGAAGGGTCACTTCGGATTTTTAATGGTTGTTATAGTTTTGGAGTAAAAGGTTATTAATCATTTAGATAAAATATTATAAATTTGATAAACTGTTTGGTTTTTTGAAATCAACATATAATAATGTCATTGAGTCGTGAAATATCGATGTGTAGAAAAGTGACTGATTACGTTGTATTAGGATTAGGGTTTTTAAGCTGAGAGAAATACGATGGGGATTTCGGAATTTTTAATAGCTGTATAGTTTTGGAGTAAAAGGTTCTTAATGCAGTGTTGTGCGGTAAGGAAAATTGATAATTTAGGTTTTTTGAAAATTCAAACATATAAATGTCATTAGGCTCGTGAAATACGAGTGGTAGAAAAGTGACCTGGAACTGTTTTTTAGATTTGTTTTAAGTGAGGAAACGATGGTCAATTATCGGATTTTTTAATACTGTTATATGTTTCGGGCGTAAAGGATTCATTATTCATTTAGGATAAAATTCCTAAATTATGATAAATTTTGTTTTTTTTGAAATTCACATATAAATGTCTAGTCGTGAAATACAATCATAAAGAAAAACTGACTGGATAGTTTCTTAGATGGGTTTTAAGTGAGGAAATACCGATGGTGACTTTTCAATTGTCTTTTAATAGCTGTTATAGTTTTGGAGTAAAAGGTTTTAAATAATTTTTTAATCAATGCTAAAATTGATATTTTTTGGTTTTTGAAATTCAATACACTAAATGTCCATAGCTCGTGAAATACTAGTCGTAGAAAAGTGACTGGAACGTTTTTAATTGGGTTTAGTGAGGAAAACTGATGGTCACTTCGTGATTTTTAATTAGCTGTTAAAGTTTTTGGAGTAAAATGTCTTGATCATTTAGATAAAATTCTAAAATTTGAAAATTTTGGTTTTTTCTGAAATTCAAACATTAAATGTCATAGCTCGTTGAAATACAAGTCGTAGAAATAGTGCTGGAACGTTTTTTAGATGGGTTTTAGTGAAGTAATAGCGAATGTCACTTCGATTTTAATAGCTTTATACGTGTTTTGAGTAAAAGGTTTCTTAATATGCATTTAGATAAATATTAAAATTTGAATAAATTTGGTTTTTTGAATCAAACGTATAAATTTTCTAGATCGTGAAATACGATCGTAAGAAAAGTGTAAGTGAAACGTTTTTAGATTGGTTTTAAGTGAGTGAAAACGATGGTCACTTCGGATTTTTCATAGCTGTTATAGTTTGGGGAAAAAGGTTCTTAATTCATTTAGGTTAAATAATCTAAAATTTGAATAAATTTAGGTTTTTTTTTGAAATTCAAACATATAGATGTCCATAGCTCGTGAAATTACAAGGTCGTAGAAAATGTGCCTGGAACGTTTTTTAGATTGGGTTTTAAGTGAGGGATACGAAGGTTACTTCGGATTTTTAATAGTTGTTATAGTTTTGGATAAGAAGGTTCTTAATTCATTTAGGATAAAATACTAAAATTTGATAATTTTGGTTTTTTTTGACAATTCCAAGACTATAAATGTTCTAGCTCGTGAAATTCATAGTCCGTGGAAAAATAACTGATACGTTTTAGATTGGGTTTTAAGTGTAGGAAAACGATGGTGACTTTGAATTTTTAATAGCTGTTATAGTTTTGGAGTAAAAGGTTCTTAATTATTTAGATATAAAATTAAAATTGGATAAATTTAGGTTTTTTGAAATCAATAAACATATAATGTCCATAGCTCGTGAAATAAAGTGTAGAAAAGTGACTGGAAAGTTTTTAGATTGGGGTTTTAAGTGAGGAATGACGATGGCGCTTTCGGATGTTTAATACTTTTATAGTTTTTGGAGTAAAAAGTCTTATTCATTTAGATAATAAAAGATTCTAGATAATTTGATAATTTTGTGTTTTTTGGAATGATTAGATAGCCAATGTACATAACTTCGTGAAATACAAGTCTAGAAAAATAACTGGAACGTTTTTTTTAGATTGGGTTTTAAGTGAGGAAAAGATGGTGACTTTGAATTTTTAATGCTGTTATAGTTTTGAGTAAAAGGTTTTTAATTCAATTAGATAAAAATATTAAAATTTGATAAAATTTTGGTTTCTTTGAAAACTAGCCATATCTTAATGCCATAAGCTTCGTGAAATACGAGTCCGAGAAAAGTGACTGGAACGGTTTTTAGATTGACACTATCGCTTTCTATAATGAGATGAAAGTTAATTCGGAAGTTTGGGAGGACAGTTTGGGCTGAGGATATATATTTAACTAGCTTAGTGAGACGTAATTTCGCAGTAAAAGATTCTATCAAGTGCTCATGGTGTGCTAGAAAATAATTCTAAAATTTGGTAAATTTTTGGTTTTTTTGAAATTTAAACATAATAAATGTCCATAGCTCGTGTAATACGAAGTCGTAGAAAAAGTGACTGAACGTTTTAGATTGATTTTAAGTGAGGAATACCGAAGGTCACTTTCGGATTTTTATAGCTGTTATAATTTTTGGAGTAAAAGGTTCTTTATTCTTTAGACATAAAAATAATTAAAATTTGATAATTTTGGTTTTTTGAATCAAACATATAAAATTGTGCGCATAGTCGTGAATCGAGATAGTAGAAAGAGTGACTTAGAACTGTTTTTAGAGTGGGTTTTAAGTGAGGAAAACGATGTTCACTTCGGATTTTTAAATAAGCTGTTATGTTTTTTTTTGAGTAAAAGGTTCTTAATTCATTTAGATAAAATTCTAAAATTTGATAATTTAGTTTTTTAGAAATTCACACATATAAATGTCCCATAGCTCGTGAAATACAAGTCGTAGAAAGTGACTGGAACGTTTTAGATTGGGTTTTAAGTGAGGATTACGAAAGGTCCTTCGGATTTTTTAATAGTGTTATACGTTGGAAGTAAAGGTTCTTAATTCTTTAGATAAATATTAAAATTTGATAACTTTTTGGTTTTTTTTGAAATTCAAACATATAAGTGTCATAGCTCGTGAATACGATGTGTAGAAAAGTGACTGGATAAACGTTTAGATTGTTTTAAGTGAGGAAACGACTGGTGACTTCGGATTTTTATAGCTGTTATAGTTTTGGGAGTAAAAGGTTCTTATTCATTTAGATAAAAATTCAATAATTTGATAAATTTAGTTTTTTTTGAAAATTCAAACATATAAATGTTCATGCTCGTGAAATACGAGTCGTAGAAAAGTGACTGGAAGGTTTTTAGATTGGGTTAAGTGAGGAAAACGATGGTCATTTCGGATTTTTATAACCTTGTTATGTTTGGAGTAAAGGTGTAATATCATTTAGCATATAAAATTCTAAAATTTGATAAATTTTGTTTTTTTTGAAATTCTAACACATTATAAATGTCCATAAGCTCGTGAATATACATAGTCATAGGAAAAGCTGACTGAACGTTTTTTGATTGGGTTTTTTATAGTGAGTTGATACGATGGTGGCTTTGAAATTATAATGCCATTTTTAATTAGGTTTAAAAGGTTCTTGAATTATTTAAGATAAAAATATTAAAATTTTGATAAATTTTGGTTTTTTGAAATTTTCAACACATATGTCCATTAGCTCTGTGTGTAGATACAAGTCTTTTAGAAAGAGTGATTCTGGATACGTTTTTATATGTTGGTTAAAGTGAGGAAATATCGATGGTCACTTTTCGGATTTTTAATAGCGGTATGAGTTTTTTGGATAAGGTTTTTAAATTCATTTAGATAATTTTAAGATTTGATAATTTTTATTTTTATTTGAATTCATACATACATTGTCCATAGCTCGTGAATACAAGTCGTAAAAGTGACTGGAAACGTTTTTAGAATGGGTTTTAAGTGAGGAATATGAAGGTCACTTCGGATTTTTAATAGCTGTTATAGTTTGGAGTAAAAGGTTCTTTAATTCATTTAGATAAAAATACTAAAAATTTGAATAAATTTTGGTTTTTTTGAAATTCAAAATATAAATGGTTTAATCATTAGCTCGTGAAATACAAGTCGTAGAAAAATAACTGGAGCGTTTTTAGATTGGGTTTTAAGTGGGAAAACGATGGTGACTTTTGAATTTTTAATGAGCTGTTATATGGTTTTGGAGTAAAGGTTCTTTAATATTCATTTAGATAAACTATTAAAATTGATAATTTTTGGTTTTTTCTTGAAATCAAAACACATAATATTGTCATAGCTAGTGAATACGAGTCGTAGAAAAGTTACTGGAGTTTTTTTAGATTGGGTTTTAAGGGAGGAATACGATGATGATTCGGATTTTTTATGCTGTTATAGTTTTGAGTAAAAGGTTCTTAATTCATTTAGATAAAATTCTAAAATTTGAATAATATTTGGTTTTGGAATTCAATCATATTAGAATGTCCATAGCTACGTGATTAATACGAGTTCGTAAGAAAAGTGACTGGAACGTTTTTAGATTGGTTTTAAGTGAGGATTACGAAAGGATACTGGTCGGATTTGTTTTATATAGTTTGTTATAAGATGTTTTGGTGAGTAAAGAGTTCTATTCATTTAAGATAAAAATAATTAAAATTGTGAATAAATTTTGGTTTTTTTTGAAATTCAAACATATAAATGTTCATAGCTCGTGAAATTTAGGTCTCGTTAGAAAAGTGACTGGATCGTTTTTTAGATTGGGTTTTGAAGTGAGGAATAACGATGGTCACTTCGGTATTTTTAATAGTCTGTTATAGGTTTTTGAGTAGAGAGAAGGTTCGTTATTCATTTTAGATAAAAATTCTAAAATTTTGATAAATTTAGGTTTTTGAAATTCAAACATATAAATAAGTCCAAAGCTCATGAAATACAAGTGTAGAAAAGTGACTGAACTTTTCTTCGATTGGCTTATGTGTGATGAAGGTTCTATGGGTATTTTGGATTTTCCATCTTTCTCACTGGGAGGCGTTAGAAAGGTTCTTTACTTCTATTTAGATAAAATTGTCTTAAAATTTTGATAAATTTTGGTTTTTTGGAATTCAAACATATAAATGTCCATTATGTGAATATACAAGTCTAGAAAGTGACTGGAACGTTTTTTAGATTGGGTTTTAAGTAGGGAATACGATGGTGACTATGGATTTTCAATAGATATTATTTTACCTATAGACCTAAAACGTTAGATAAAATATACTTAAAATTTGGATAAGATTGTGGTGTTTTTGAAATTTCACAACATATAGAAGTGTCATTTAGCTTTTCGTGAATACGAGTCGTAGAAAAGTGACTGGATACGTTTCTAGATTGGGTTTTAAGTGAGGAAAACGATGGTGATTTCGGATTTTTAATAGCTGTTATAGTTTTGGAGTTAAAAGGTTCTTAATTCATTTAGATAAATTCTAAAATTTGATAAATTTAGGTTATTGAACTTAAACATTATAAATGTCCATAGCTCGTGAAAATACGAGTCGTAGAAAAGTGACTGGAACGTTTTAGATTTGGTTTTAAGTGAGGAATAACGAGGTTTAAATTTCGGAGTTTTTAATACCTGTTTTATAGTTTTGGAGTCAAAGGTTCTTAATTCATTTAGAAAAAATTCTAAGATTTGATAAATTTTGGTTTTTTTTGAAAAATTCAACTATAAACTGTCCATAGATCGTGAATACAAGTTATATAGAAAAACTGAACTGAGAAAACGCGTTGTTGAGATATTCTGAGTTGCTTATGTTTTTAGAGTGAGGAATAGCGAATGTGACTTTCCAATTTTTATAGCTGTATTATACGTGATTTGGAGATAATAGGATGAGTTCTTAATCAATAAATTTAGATAAAATATTAAGAATTTTGATAATATTTTTGGTTTTTTTGAAATTCAAATACCATAAATGTTTAGCTCGTGAGATACAAGTCGTAGAAAAATGACTGGAACGTTATTTAGATTTGGGTTTTTAAGTGAGGACAACGATGGTCATTCGATTCTTCACTAAAACACAATCTAAAAACGTTCCCAGTCACTTTCGTAACGGAAGAAGACTTGGTATTTCAAGCTATGGACATTTAAATTGTTTGAATTTCAAAAAACCAAAATTTTTCATATTTAGATTTTTTATTAATGAATTAAGAACCCTTTTACTCCAAAACTATAACAGCTATTTAAAATCCGAGGTGACCTTCGTTTTCCTCACTTAAAAACCCAGTCTAAAACGTTCAGTTCACTTTCTTCTACGACTTGTATTCCACGAGCTATGGACATTTATGTGTTTAATTGTAAAATAAACAAAATTTATCAAATTTTAATACTTTTTTATCTAAATGAATTAAAGAACCTGTTACTCCAAAACTATAACAGCTATTAGAAATCCGAAGTCACCATCGTATTCTCACTTAAAATCCCAATCTAAAACGTTCCAGTCAGGTTTTCTATGACTTTATTTACACGAGGCTATGGATCATTTTTATAGTTTTGAATTTCAAAAACAAAATTATATCAAATTTTAGAATTTTTATCTAAAGAATTTAAGAACCTTTTTACTCAAAAACTATAACAGGTAATTAAAAATCCGAATTGACCATCGTTTTCCTCACTACGGAACAGCGACTAAATTGTGATAGATCTGAAAAAACGTTCAGTCACTTTAATTTCTATCACTCGTAGTTTCACGAGACTATGGAAGCACTTTAATATGTTTGAATTATTATCAAAAACGCTACAAATTGTAATCAAATTAATTATCAAGATTGTTATCGTAAATGAATTAAGAACTTTTTACTCGCAAAACATTAACAGCTATTAAAATCCCGTAAGTCACATCGTTTCCGTCACTTAAAACATCTAAAAACGTTCCAGTCACTTTTCTCGACTCGTATTTCACGAGCTAGGGACATTTATATGTTTGAAAATCAAAAAGTAAAATTTCAGATTACATTTTTAGTATTTTTTATCTATAATGATTTTATCAGGCTAAAACATGAGTATAACAACTATTAAATTCCGAAGTCACCATCGAATTCCTCACTTAAAACCCAATCTATAAAACGTTCCAGTATCCACTTTTCTAACGACTTGTATTTCACAGCTATTGACAGTTTATATCGTTTGAAGTTTCCAAAAACGCAAAATTTATCAAAAAAATTTTTAGAATTTTAAATCTAAATGAATTAAGAACCGCTTTTACTCTAAAACTATAACAGTATTACAAGACCAAAGTGACCATCGTTTTCCTCACTTAAACCCAATCTAAAAACGTTCAGTCACTTTTCTACGACTGTATTTCACGGCTAGTGGACATTTATATGGTTTTGATATTTCAAAAACC
>JABUQX010034425.1:0-52616 GCA_015478945.1 Trachelipus rathkii
TTTATATAGTTATATAAAGTTTAATAAAGTTTATGTAAATTATATAAAGTTATGAAAGTTATATAAGTTATTTATAAGTTTATATTAAAGTTTACATAAGTTTATATAAATTTTAAAAGTTATGTAAAGTTTATTAGTTATATAATGGTGATATAGTTTAAATAAAGTTTAAATATAAGTTATAATAAAGTTATATAAACTTTATGTAAAGTTTTTATATAAAGTTTATGTAAAGTTTTTAAAGTTATATAAGTTTATATTAAGTTTATATAAATTTATTTTTAAGTTTATAAAGTTTATGTAAGTTTATTTGGAGATTATGTAAAGTTTATGTAAGTTTATGTAAGTTTATAGTTTATGTAAGTTTATATAAGTTTATGTAAGTTTAAGTAAGTTTATGTAAGTTATGTAAACTTTAGTTAAAGTTATATAAGTTATATAAAGTTTATATGTTAATTTATTAAAGTTATATAAAAGTTATGTAAGTTTATAAAGTTTATATAAGTTTATGTAGGTTATATATAAGGTTTATATAAGTTTATATTAAGTTTAGGTAAAGCTTATTAAAGTTTTACAAAGTTTATGTAAGCTTTTGAAATTTTATATAGTTAATCTAAACTCAACATAATTTAGGTAAAGTTTTAACATAAAGTTTATGTAAAGTTTTATATAAAGTTTTTTTTTATCGATTTTCTATAAAGTTTACATAAGTTTATAGAAATTATATTAAGTTTATTTAAAGTTTATATAATTTATATAAAATTTTCTCAAAGTTTAAGTACAGTTTATTAAGATTAAAGTTTCAAAAAAAAAAATATAAAGTTTTTTAAAATTTGAATAGATATATATAAATTATTGTAAAGATCTCTTTAAAATTTATTTTAGTTTAAAAGTTTATATAAAGTTTATTGTAAAGCTTTTAGTAAGTTATTATTAGTAAGATTCTGTTTATGTAGTTATATAAGTATGTAAAGTTTAAGCAAGTTATGTAAAGTTTTATAAAGTTATATTATTTATATAAGTTGAGTAAGTTTATGTAAAGTTTATGTAAGTTATATAAGTTATTTTAAAGTTATGTAAAGTTATATAAGTTATATAAATTAATAATAGTTTATAAGTTTATATAAGTTATGTAAAGTTTATAAGCAAGTTTATGTAAAGTTTATGTAAAATTTATGATTTATTATTAATTTATGTAAAGTTTATGTAAAGTTTATGTAAAGTTTATGTTAAGTTATATAAAGTTATATAAGTTAATAAGTTTATATATTTATATAAAAGTTTTATATAAGTTATTAAAGTTATATATAAAGTTATATAAAGTTTACATAAAGTTTATGTAAGTTTATGTAAAGTTATTAAGTTATTAAAGTTTAATAAATTTTATGTAAAACATTTATATAAGTTTATCTAAAGTTTATATAAGTTATGTAAGTTATATAAAGTTTTGTATGTAAAGTATGTAAAGTTTATTGTAATTATATAAAGATTATGTAAAGTTTATATAAGTTATATAAAGTTTATGTAAAGTTATATAAATTTATGAATTTAGTGGTGTCTTCAAAGTATTAAAGTTTATTTAAGTTATTTAAGTTAATATTTAGTTTATGTAGTTTATATATTAATTATATAGAGTTTATATAAATTATATGTTTCATATAATTTATATAAAGTTATATAAAGTATTATATAAAGTTTATATAGTTTATGTAAGTTTATGTAAAGTTTATGTCATGTTTATATAAAGTTTAGGAATTTTCATTTGGTTATGTAATTTTGAAATTATTCAATAGTAATTTATGTAAAGTTTATGTTAAAGTTTATGTCAAGTTTATGAAAAGTTTATTAAAGTTATATAGTTTATATGAGTTTAATACAGTTAGATAAAGTAATATATAATTTAAAAGTTTATATAGTTTATATAGGTTTATATAAAGTTTTATTATTAAAGTTTATCTAATTTAATAAAGTTTATAGAAGTTTACATATTTATGTAAAGTTATGTTAAGTTACTGTAAAGGTATATATAATGTATTATTTAAGTTCCTGTAAAATATATATGATGTTTATGTAAGTTACTTTAAATTTATAAGTTTATGTAAGTTTATGTAAGTTAATGTAAGTGTTATTAAAGTTTATAATAAAGTTTATATTAAGTTTTATATTTTTAATGCCCAGTTGTTTATAGTTTATATTAAATTATGACCTAATAAGGTTATATAAAGTTTATTTAAAGTTATGTAATTATGTAATAAATATGGTAAGATAGTAAGTTTTGGAGTTACTGTAAATATATTTGTTTATTAAAGTTATATTAAATATATTTAAGTTTAAGTACTTTAAAGATCTGTAAATTTTATATTAGTTGATCTTTAGTATTTAATTTATATTTGTGTATTTAAGTTTATGTAACTTTATTGTGTTTTTATTATGTTATGTAAATGTTAAATATGTTTGTGTATTTTTAAATTTATGTAAAGTGTATGTTAAGTTTAAGTTACTTTAAATATGTTTATGTAGTTTAAAAGAGTTAAAGTAAAGTTATGTTATTTAATTTTAAGTTAGAATTTATGTAAAGGATGTAAATCCAAAGTTTATTATAATAGTTTATATTAGTTTTAATAATTTATATAGTTTATATAAGTTATATAAAGTTATTTAGTTTATTAAGTTTATAAAGTTTATGTAAAGTTATAAAGTTTATGAAGTTTATATAAAGGTTTATAGTTTATATAAAGTTTATAAAAGTTTATATAAGATATGTAAATTTAATAAAGTTTATGTAAAGCTGTGATATAATTTATATAACCTTATTTAAAAGTTACATTCAAGTATACGAAAGTGAATGTAAAGTTATGTACACTTTATATTTTTAGTTTATGTAAGTTTAAAGTAAAATTTATCTTTTGTTTATTAATTTTATAAGTTTATTTAAATTTATACCTAATTTTATTATACGTTATATTAAAGTAAATATTATTTATATATAAGTTTTACTATAAAGTTTTATATACAAGTTTAAATAAAAATGATTTATCTCGCCCGATTATAAGTCTTAAAAAAAGTATATAAAAACGTATATTTACATTATGAAATATATATATTTGGTAAGAATCGGTAAAGTTGCTGATATATAAATTTAAAAGTTATTATAAATAAACTTAGTTATATATTAAGTTTTTTATAATTATATAATTATGTAAAGGGTTTTTTTTTAATTTATAAAATTTATATAAGTATGTAAAGTTTATGTAAGTTTATGTAGTTTATATAAAGTTTATGTAAATTTAATTCAAAGTTGATTTCAAGGATATCTCGTCCATTTATGTTTACCTAAAGATGAATAAAGTTTATTTAAAGATTATGGTAAAGGTTAGAAAGCTTTTAAAGTCTAGTAACAAAGCACAAATTACTTCAAAGTTATATCAAATTTATATTAAAGTTTATAAAAGTTTATTTAATATTTATATAGTTTATATAAAGTTTATATAAAGTTTATTTTAAGTTATATAAGTTTATATAAGTTTTTTAAAGTTTATGTTAAAGTTTATTTAAGTTGTTTATGTAATTTTATGTAAGTTTATGTAAAGTTTGTAAGTTTATGTAAAGTTTTATATAAGTTTATATAAGTTTAATAAAGTTATATAAAGTATTATATAAAGTTATATAAGTTTATAGATAGTTATAAAGTTTATATAGTTATATTAAGTTATATAAAGTTTATTTTATGTTTATATATTTATATAAGTTTATATAAGTTATTATTTAATATAGTTTATATAAAGTTTTATGTAAAGTTTATGTAAGTTATATAAAGTTATTATAAGTTTTATATAAGTTTAATAGTTATATAAAGTTTTTATAAATTATGTAAGTTTAATAAAGTTTATATAAAGTTGGTATATAAAGTTTAAATAAAGTTTAATAAGTAGTTATTTATAAAAGTTTAATAAGTTTATGTAAAGTTTATTAGTTTATGTAAAAGTTCATAAAAGTTATTTAAGTATGGAAATTATATAAAAGTTTATAATAAAGTTAGTTAAGTTTATATAAAGGTTTATATAAGTTTTTTAAGTTTATATTAAAGTTTATATTAAGTTTACATAAAGTTTATGTTAAGGACATTCTGTTAAAATTTATTGTTTTTTCTATACAAATTTATGAGAGTTTATGTGGAGGTTTAAGTTTAGTAAGTTTAAGTTTTTATGTATTTATGTTATTATGTAAAGTTTAATTAGTTTATTAAGTTTATATAAAGTTTATTAAAGTTTAGAAAGTTTATGTAAAGTGTATGTAAATTTTAAGTTTATATAAGTTTTATATAATTTTATAATAAATATAAGATTTAGTAATTTATATAAGTTTATGTGAGTTTATGTTAAATTGATGGAAGGTTATGTAAGTTTAATGTAAGTTATGTAAAAGTTTATATAAAAGTTTATATAACGTTTAATAAATTTTATAAATATCTATTTATATAAGTTTTAGTTTAACTATATGGTTTGTATTCTGTTTGTTTAATGTTTTTCTAAAGTTTATATACACTTTATATAAAGTTTATGTAAAGTGTATGTAAAGTTTATATAAAGTTTATATAAAGTATGTAAAGTTTATATAAAGTTTATTAAGTTTAGTAAGTTTGGTAAAACTTATATAAAGAAGATATATTTAAAATAAGTTATGAAAGTTGTATATAGTTTATATAAAAATTTATGTAAATATATATAAGTTTTATGTAAAGTCATATATAGTTATATATATTAAGTAAGTATATTAAGTATATTAAGTAATTTAAAGTTTATATAAATTTATATAAAGGTTAAATAAAGTTTTTTGAATTATATAAGTTTACGTATAGATAAATCTAAGTTTATGGGTATTTTATAAAGTTATATAAAATTTAATTAAAGTTTTATGTAATTGTATGTAGTTTTGTCATATATAAAGTTTATTTAAGTTAGTTAAAGTTTATATAAAGTTTATAAAAGTTATAAGTTTAGGTAAAGTTTTATATAACGTTTATGTAAGTAATTAATTTTAAGTTTTTAAAGTTTATGAAAATTATAACTAAAGTTTATTATTTAATTTATTGTTGAACTTTATGTAAATTTATGTCAAGTTTATGTTCATTTATATAAAGTTATATAGCAGAGTTTATAAAAGTTTATTATAAGGTTATATAAAATTATATTAAGATTATCTAAGTTTAAATAATTTATATAAGTAAATTTTTATTATTTTTATGTAAATTTAGATTAAAGTTTAGTTAAAGTTTATATAAAGTTTAGTAAAGTTTAAAGTTGGTGTAAAGTTTATATAAGTTTATGTGAAGTTTTTCTATCAGGGTTATGTCAAGTTTATATAAAGTTTATAAAGTTTATGGAAAAGGGACATAGCTTAAATGATTTAATCTGAAAGATTTTATAAAAAAGTTTGATCAAGATATACAAACTACGCTTTATGGTTTAAAAGCATTGGAGTCATGTAAGTTATTTGGTTTATATTAAAGTTTATATTAAACGTTTATATAAGTTTATATAAAGTTATATTAAAGTTTATATAAAGTTAATTATTAAGTATATAAGGTTATATAATAATAATAACGAAAGTGTATTTAATAATAATAGAATACAAGATGTAACAATATTAATAATCGTTATAGAAATCATAAAAATTATAAGTGATTGATAAAGTGGTACATAAACTAACAAAGGCAACTTAAGGATAAAGGACAACCTACTACAGAAGACGAAGATAACGTATGTTTACTAACCATCCTCTTCGAACGCCTTCGAGAAATCGTCACACAAAACTTAAAACTGACCCCCCTCATCTGACCGGTCTACGACCAAGCAAGCTAATTAAACGCATTTGTTATGTAACTATCAAATTTATTCTTATATATGATATTAATCCTTCATTGATCGGATCGATTATCTAATGGTTAGATTAAATATATTAACTGTATTATGAATACTATAAATAATACCTATATAAATCTTTATATAATATTTTAGATTATTATCTACTCTTCCCTGAAACACTTCTTATTCTTTTAATTTACAAAATATTTATATAAATATATATCTTTTAATATTTTACATAAACTTTAACAAAATATTGTCTTATTATCTTATTACTTTTCATATTTTAACATATTTTTTTCACAAACTTTATAGAAATTTTATATAAACTTTATATACTTAATCCAAGGAAAATCCATCAAACCAGAATTATTTTTTTTACATAACTTAAATTACTAAAACTTTTCAAAAATATCGATAAAAATTTCATCATCAGACTTGTAGCACTAACTTTTTATATAAACTTTACTTAAACTTTACATAACTTTTATATAAACTTTAACAAACTTTGTTAACTTTATATAATTGTTTTAACACTAATATTCTTCATATTAAAATTATGTTCTTTTAATAGCATAGATCATATTAAATGAACTATATATGACTTACCAACTTTATATTAAACTTACATCAAATTATATAACTTATATAATTACATAAACTTATGTAAACTACTAATAAAATTTTAATACAAGTTTATATAATTTAATAAATTTTATATAACTTTATAATCCTACATTAACTTTAATAAATTTATATAAACTTTTACTAAACTTTACATAAAACTAGTATATAAACTTATGTAAATGTTAAATAAATTAATATATAGTTTATATACTCTATATATTTAAAAAATTTATATTAAACTTTATATAATCGTTCATATTTATTAAATACTTCTTCCTTTTAGCAAATTCACATAATTTCAGAACTTTATCATAAACTTTACAGAATTTTCATAAACTTTATAAACTCTATATATTTGTTCATAAGCTAAATCATTTATACTAAACTTTATATAAACTATTATATAATCTTAATAAACTTTACATAAACTTTACATAAAACTTTACATAATTTATGATTAATACTATTATAGTTATTTATTAAACTTATTTAAAACTTACAAATCACCACACAAAAAACCACATTAGCTTAAACCGCTACATCAGCGCCAAAAGTCACTCCCTCATAAACATTTATTAGAATTTTAGAATAAAATTTACATACATTAATAATCTTCACATAAACTTTAACTAAACTTTATGTAAACTATATATTATTATATAAAATCTTAATTAAATGTCGTTATATAAACCTTTATATAAAATTACCTAAACTTTATAATAAACTTTATTATAAAACTACTAACTGTATAAATAAAACTTTATATGAACTTTACAAAATTATATAAAACTTTACATAAATTTTATATGAGCTATAGGCGAAAGTACTTAGTTGAGTTGGACTTTGATCTCTTTTAAAAGTTATAAAATACATTATAAATTTAAAAATTTGAACTATAATAATTTATAAACTTTTAACTTTTAAAATTATAATATTTTAAAACTTTTAGATATAAACTATTAATATAAACTTTCAAAGTTTGGTGAGGACTTTTATTTACTTAGAACTTATAAATTTCAATCTTTATTAAAATTAAATAAATATAAAACTTTATATAACCTTGTACTTGTAACTTTAAATACATTCTCTATAAAATTAATTACTTAAATATTATTAAACTAATAAACTTTATATAAACTTTTTATAATGAACATCCTTTGAAATAAAATAAACCCTATCTAATTTTTTTTATACCCAATTACATAATCTTCACATAAACATTATATATATAACATAAACTTTACATAAATTACATTTAAATAATTTCACATTAATTTACATTAACTTTATGATATAAAATTATATTAAACTATATATAAACTTTAAAATTATAATATAATAATAATAACCTTAAATAATTATCTAAAGTAAGTGATATAAATTATATAAATTAATAAAACTATTATTAATCTTTATATAAATTTATATTAATTTACATTAAAACTTAAAAAACTTAAAAATGGTTTCAGATAATACATAAGAAACTTGTTTACTGGTTACTTGTTTTACATTAAAACAAATTTACATTTATCTTGGGTTAGATCATTACTAACTTTTATAAAAGTTACATAAAACTTTATATAAACTTTACATAAACTTATTATTATAAAATTATATTATAAATTACATAAACTATTTTATAATAAATTTAAATAACTTTTATTAATAAACTATTTATATATATTTATTATAAAAATTATATTAAAGTGGAAAAGGTAATCTAATCAATCGGTAAAGGTGAAAGAGGCGATAAAATGGAGAGTTACATAAACTTTAAATAACTTTTATATAAACTTATATATAATTTACATAAACTTTACACTACTTCATGATAAGCAGCTTATAAATATCACTTAAGAAATTTATATATAAACTTTATATAACTTTATATTAACTTATATTACAATTTACTTTATATAACTTTATATCACTTTAAATAACAACTTTAAAACATTAAAAACTTAAAAAAGATTTATAACTTATAAATAATTTATAATAAACTTTACATACACTTTAATAATACTTAAATAAATTATTATATATAACAATACATATAAAAATTAATATATACTTTATATTAAATTTACAAATTTTTTTAAACTTTTACACCATTAACTCGAATTTTGATTAAATTTGATTAAGATTAATAAATACCTTAAATAATATAAAATTACAACTAACATAACTTTACAAAAACTTTATATAAAAACTTTATATAAATCTTTAAATAAAATATTATATTAAACCTTTTAAAAACTTTTATAATAAAATTTTTATTAAATTTATATAAACTTTATATAACTACATAAACTTTACAACTTTATATAAACACATTACTAAACTTTAAATAATAAACTTTACATAAACTATTAAATACATTTTGTTAATTTAAACTTAAAAAATTATATAAAAACATTTTTTATACATACCTTACAAAAATTAAACATAAACTTAACATAAAATTACATAACTTAAATAAACTTTACATAAAACTTACATAAACTTACATAAATTTACATAAAAATATAAAATAACTTATATATAAATTACATTAACTTTATATAAACCTTTATATAAATTGGCTAAATTTTACATTAAACTTATATAAACTATTATATTAAACTATTATATACTGTATATAAACTTAACATAAACTTACATAACTACTAACTTACAATTTAACCTTTTACATAACTTTAATAAACTTTACACAAATTTTGTTTTAAAATGAAATTCATATAAACTTTTAAATTAAAATGTTTAAATTATATAAATTACATATCTCATAACTTTATAGAAGAATTTGTCAACTCATGTCAACTATATATCACTTTAACATAAATTAATACCACAAACATAAAGTATATAAAAAACTTTATAAAACTTTTAATATAAATTATATATACATATTATAATGAAGAATTCTCATGCACTCCGACAAAACTTTACAATAAACATTACACAGTAAGTAAAACTTAAATGTAATCTTTGATTATTATACTTTATAAAACTTATTAAACTTTATATAACTTATAATAATGCTTATATAACTTTATAATAAACTTATATATAACTTTATATAAACTTTATATAAACTTTATAAAATCCCCATTATTCAATTCTGCTCTTTTCACAAACAGTTTAATAATAAATTACATAAAACTAACAGTATATACTTTACACAAACGTTAGAATCTTACATTAATTAAAAAATGGACTTTATATAAACTTTGCCTAAATTTACCTAACTTTATATAAACTTTACATTAAAATTTACATAACTTTGCAAAAACTTTATATAACAATATAATCTTTATATAGATTTTATAATAAACTTTGTAAACAAACTTATATTAACTTTATATAAAATTTTTATAAACTTAGAACTTTAATAAATTAAAACATAAACTTAAATAAACTTAATAAACTTTATATACCTTTTATAATTTACATAACTTTATATATACTTATATAAATATTACATAAACTTTATAAAACTTAATATATAACTTTACATAATTGAAAGGGAAGAAATCCATACGTACTTTTTTTAATAAATTATTAATATCACTCCGAAGAAAATATTTTTTAAACTTTAGATAAACTTATTATAATTTACATAAACTTTATAATTAAACTTTTACAATCTAAACTTAATAAAATTTACATAAACTTACATAAACTTTATGAAAATTATATAATCACTAATATAAATTTGTATAAAAACTTTATATAACTTATATAATGCTTTATAAAAACTTTATATAACTTTATATAAACTTTAATAATTAACATAAAGCTTTTATTAAATTTGAGTAAACTTTAATAAACTTTAAATAATAAAGACTTTATATAAAACTTGCTTTAACTTAACATGACTTTATATATGATGACTTAATAAAGACTTTATATAAGACTTGCTTTATAGTGACTTTATATAACACTTTATATAGTGATTTTATATAAGACTTTATAAATAAATTTGTTAGACTTTACATAAAACATTTACAATAAATTTACATAACTATTTATATAAACTTTATATTAAACTTTTTTAACTTTACATAACTTTGCTAAACTTTACAATAAACTTTTATATAAACTTTTACATAAACTTTGTAATTTTATATAAACTTATATAAACTTTACATAAACTTTATATAAACTTTATATAAACTGTTTATAAATTAAAATTAAATAACTATATATGAACTTACATAAACTTTTAATTATAAACTTTACATAAATTTAATAAATTATATAACTTATATTAATTTATATAACCATTATTGATTTTGATTATGAATTAATATAACTTAATATAAATTAATTTAAAATTTAATTTAAACCTAGATATAAATACTTAAAATGAATGTTATAGCTTAAAACTTATTAATTTATATAACTTTATATAAACTTTACAATAACTTTATGGTAACTTTAGATAATCGGCTTTCCAGTAACTTTATATAAAACTTTATATCAATGTGTAAATTTATTTTTCATAATTTGCAATATATAATATATAAACTTTACCTTAACTTTATATAAACTTTTATATAATTTACATAAACTTTACATAAAACTTTATATAAACTTTATATAAACTTTACACAAACTTTATATAAGCTTTATATAAACTTTACATAAACTTTATATAAATTTATATAAACTTTACATAAATTTACATAAACTTGACATCCACTTACTTAACTTTACATAAATTTATATAAACTTTACATAAACTTTACAGTATTTACATAAACTATTACATAAACTTACATAATCCTCACATAACAGTTACCATAACTTTAGGTAATACTACTATATAAACTATTATAAACTATATATAAACTTTATATTAACTTAAAAAATTTACATAAACCTTATATATAAACTTACATTAAATTTATATAAACTTTATTATATAAACATTATTTAAACTTTATTTAAACCTTATATAAACTTTATATAAACTTTATATAAACTTTATATAAACTTTATATAAACTTTAGATAAACTTTTAGTTAAACTTTATATAAACTTTATATAAACTTTATATAAACTTTACTATAAACTTTATATAAACTTTTCATAAACTTTATGTAAACTTTATATAAACTTTATATAAACTTTATATAAACTTATTTTGTAAACTTATATATAATTTTTATATAAACTTTACATAACTTTATATAAATACTTATATAAACTTGCAGTAAGGTAGATAAAACTTTATATAATTTATATAACTTTTAATATAAACTTTATATAACTTTATATAAACCTTATATAAACTTAAATAAATTTATATACTTATATATTAAACTTTATATAATTTATTAACTTTTATATAAACTTTATATAAACTTTTACATTAAACTTTTTCATTAAACTTTATATAAAACTTTACATAAATTTATATAACTCTCACTCACACACCCTCTTACATGACTTTACATAAAACTTTACATATACTTTAAATAACTTACAAAACTAAATAAACTTTTTTATAATAACCTTTAATATGAAATTCAATATAAACTTTATTATAAACTTTATATAACTGTATATAACTTTTAATCAATTTATATAAACTTTTATAAACTTTTATTAAAATTACATTAAAACTTTACAAAACTTTAATAACTAAAATATATAAACTCTATATAAAATTTATAAAAGATGTAATACTTCAACAAACTAACATAATTTTACATGAAACTTACATAAACTTTACATAGATTTTACATAAATTTACATCGAATACCTGATGTTCCATAAACTTTACATAAAGTTATATCAAATATATAAACTTTTACAAAACCTTTATATAAAACTTACATAAACTTTTACATAAACCTTTACATAATCTTTATATACATAAAAACTTTGGCTTTAACTTTATTAAATCTTACAATAAACTTTACATAATTTACATTAAACTAATATAAGCTTTAAGGATTTATATAAACTTCATAAAAGGTAGCATACAATTTACATAAACTTTATGGTAAACTTTATGATAAAAACTTTACATAAACTTTCATAAACTTTGGGTAAATTATATATTACTTTAGTATAAACTTTATTAAAACTTATAGTATAATACAATATAACTTTACATAACTTTACATAAACTTTCATAACTTTACATAAACTTCACATAACTTTATATAACAAGGAACCTTTTATATAAACTTTAATAAACTTTATTTAAACTTTATATTAAACTTTATATAAAACTTTACATAAAACTTATATAAACTACATAAAACTTTACATAAACTTTACATTATTATATGTAAACTATATAAACTTTACATAAACTTTACATAACTTTATGTAAACTTATATATATTTCTAATAAACTTTATAAAATTTATATAAACTTTTATAAATTTATATAACTTTATATACTTTACATAAATTAACATAAATTTCACATAAACTTTATAAACTTTATTATAACTTTATATAAACTTATATAATTATTAACTTACATACTTTACAAACTTTACATAAACTTTACGGTAAACTTTAAATAATAACTTTTACATAAACTTACTATACTTTACATAAATTTGGCTTAATAAACTTTACATAAACTTATATAAACATTTACATAACTTTATATACTTAGGAGAAACTGACCCCGAAAAGTTAAAAACTTTTACCATGTTTACTACTAACTATAGTTTAACAATTACATTTAAATTTATCCTAATCGTCATAAAATTCTACGTTAACCGTGGATAATCGATACCTGAACTTTACATACTTAACATAATGTTATATAAACTTTAAATATTATTAATAAAAATTTAAATATTTTAAATGAAAAATTATAAAAACTTTTAAAATAAATTACATAATACTATAAAAACAAGTAATCTTTGAACATATGTCTTATTATAATCTTATATATTATATAATGAAAAATTTATTTTTCAAATTACATAAACTTTTATGAAACTTTTTTCTCTTGCAAAA
Source organism: Trachelipus rathkii (assembly GCA_015478945.1). Classification (NCBI taxonomy): domain Eukaryota; kingdom Metazoa; phylum Arthropoda; class Malacostraca; order Isopoda; family Trachelipodidae; genus Trachelipus; species Trachelipus rathkii. The sequence goes on from JABUQX010034425.1 coordinate 13,485, forward strand.
CAAACTAAGTTTACATTTTAATATAATAACACTTTTAAACTATAATCAAAAATTTTAATAATTATATAGAAACTTTGTATATAAAACTGCTTTTAAGAGAATCGTTGGACATTATCCTTAATTTATTTGAATGAATCATACTATAAACTTGAACTTATATACAAAAACTTATACATAATAATCTTAGAATCATTTAAATTTTAACAGTTAAAGATTTCAAATTCAACACACAGGATGTTTAAAAAAAAAAAAAATTTATTTTAACTTACCTAATTTAAATTTATATAAACAATATATAACAATAAACTTCTTAAAGCTTGTAAAAACATCGCATTATAGCAATTACATAAAATTAATAAACTTTAAATATATGAAAACTTATATATATATAAAATATATAAACTTAATTATTAAACGTTATATAAACTTTATTAACTTTATATAACTTTATCAAACTTATAATAAACTTATATAAAAAATTTTATATACACTTTACATATAAGTAACACCTCGATTATAAAAACATTATAGTAAAGTTTTAAATATACAATCATTATTTTGGCTGGCTTGTATATAATTTTATTATTAAACTTAACATGATATTGTTACATAAAATTACAATTAAGCTTATGACATAATTTTACACTAATAATCTACATAAACTTATTACATAAACTTACTTAAACTTTATTCATCACTCGATTTCAAGCTTACATTAAATGTATTATATTTAGGGAATAACTGAAATTAACATTTTTAAATAACTACTTTACACTTTAAATGTAAACATTTATATAAACTTTAAATAAATTACATAAAACTTTTATATAAACTTTTATATAGAATGTAAAATGAAAACATTTATTTTACGATATTCTTTACAATAAAACTTAGTACATAACTTCACGAATTTACATAAACTTATATGGTAAATTTATATAACTTTTATAAACTTATATAAACGGATTTTTTTTACTTGTGATATTGAATATTAATCTTATATAAACTTATTTAATAACTTTACATAAAGTTTACATAACTTTATAATTATATAAACTTTATACATAACTTTAATTAAATTTAAATAAAGTTATATTAAATCTTGACATTAAAATTATATAATTTATATAAAGTTAACGATAAACTTTATATAATTACTAACTTTGCTTAATTTAACTTTACATAACTTACATAAACGGTTTACATATAATTTATGTAAACTTTATAAACTTGATATATAAAATTTTATTAAACTTTATATAAGCTTTTATATAAACTTTAATAAAGGTTTAATAAACTTTAATAACTTTTTAGTAACATACTTATATCTATATGGTTTATTTATTATAACTTTACATTAATTATACAAACTTATATGGGTAACTTATAAAATAATATAACTTTATATAAACTTATATTATAAATTTATATAAACTTTATTATAAAACTTTATTAACTTTACATTAACTAACATAATTTTACATAAACTTTAATAAAACTATATTATTACATATATATAAACATAATATAAAGTTTAGTATTCTATTAGCATCAATTTACCTTCTCTTCAACACACATTACTTTATCACCTTAACTTACGGAACATTTAACATTAAATTTACATTAAATTTACATACTTTATTTCTTTTCAAAAACTCGATTTAGATGATATTACTTGTATATAAATTAATAAACTTTAAATGAATTTATATAAATGTTTATATTAAAATTTACATAACTCTACAAACTATTTATTCCTTAATATATAACTTTATAGAACATTATCAAAGAGGTATACAACATTAAATTTTAAATAAATGGGAAGAAAACTTTAATAACTTCATAACATTATCTTAAATTTTATAATTTATTAAAACATTTATATAATTTTATATAAATTTATCTAAACCTTATATATTTATATCAACTTCATAGAAGTAAAGCTGAATGGATATAAAAATTAGCTGGACATTAACGTTTAAATAAACTTGTATAACCATTTACATAAATTATACATTAAACTTTAATAAACTTTATATAACTTTACATAATTTATGGAACCTGTTTAAAATCCAGAATAAATTTATATAACTTACCATAAATTTTATATAACTTTTATATACATGAGAATAAATTTACATATAACTTTATTTAAATCCATTTACTCTCACTACACATTTAACTATATCGCATATTATATGAGAGCGGTATTTTGAAGATAATTAATATGAAGTATAATCAATTGTATTAAAATTTTGTATAGATACTAATCTTGCTAATCTGACGTTCTAGAAACTGACATTTTAAATGTTACATAGATTATACGCATATCACTCTCACGGTTAAATAACTGGAGAACTGTTTACATAAACTTACATAAACATTACATTAAATTATTAAAACTTTACATAAACTTTGCTTAATTAAACTTTACATTAACTTTACATAATCTTTATTTATGGGTATACTTTAGCGTGTATACTTTAGAGTAACTTTATATAAACTTTATTATAACCTTTATAAAACTTACATAAACTTTAAAGGACATATGCATAAATTACCAAGTTTACGATTATGTTTTACATAATTTATGTAAATTTAATAAACTTACGATTAATGTTCCATCCATAAATTTAATATTTTGTATATACACTTTATATATAACATTATATAATTTTAAACTTTATATAAACTTTATATAAAACTTTTATATAAACTTTACATATAATACCAACATTTAAATTTTACCAAAACTTTAAAGCAACTTCTAGATAAACTTTATTTAAACTAATATAACTTTATATACATTTACCATAAAGTTTAAACGACTCTCATAAACTTACGGTAAACTTAATAATAAACTTACATAAATTTACATAACTTTACATAAACTTTATATAAACTTTCATAACTTCATTTCCTTAATATAACTGTATATAAATTTAATAACTTAAATAAACTTTATATATTTTATATAAATTACATAAATTTACATAATTTATTATAAACTTTATATAAAGCTTATATAATATTTTTACCTTAACATTAAACTTGCTAAACTTTAATAAAACTTTAAAAACTTTACATAACTTTACATTATACTTTACAAAACTCATATATAATACTTAGATATATAGACTTTATGTAAAAATTTTATATACAACCTCTATATTAAACCTTTTATATACTTTATATAATTTATTATAAGGGGATTTAGATACTCTTACATAAACTAGAAAAGGAATTTGACTACAAAATACGTTCGAGTTTTAAATTTATATAAAATTTTATTAAGCTTCAAATAACACTTGTCTACATTGTTCAAACTAATATTATAAACTATATATACTTTAAATAAACTTATATAAACTTTTACATAAATTTATATAAACTTATAAATTATAAAACTTTACATAAAACTTGTAATGTTTTGAAACGAAAACGCTTTATATAAACTTCATCATTAACAATTTATATTAAACTTTACATAAACTTTACATAAACTTTACATAAACCTTTACATAAAACTCTAAATAAACTTTATATAACCGTTATGTAAACTTTTAGATATAAACTTTTATATAAACTTTTATATAACTTATAAAACTTTACATAAATTTTACATAAACTTTACATAAACTTTACATAACTTTACCATAAACTTACATAAACTTTACATAACTCAACTTGCACTTGGGGTTGGTTTACATAAACTTTATTCATATTTAAACCTATGTAATTTAATTAACTTAACTTTATATAACTTTACATTAAACACCTTACAAAGCCGTATTACCTTAAAAACTTTACAACTTTAAATATAACTTTATTATAAAACTTAGATATACTTAAAAGAAACTTGATATAAATTTTTAGAACATGTATATAAATATGCAAATTTAACATAGATTAATTAACTTTAATAATTTTTACAAAACTTTACATAAACTTTACATAAACTAACATAAACTTTATATAAACTTTATTAAACTTACTAAAATGTAAAAGAACTTAAAATAAACATTGCTACACTTTTATTAATCTTTATATAACTTCATAGTAAAATTAAGATACCTTTTTACATTAAAGTTTATGGGTAACTGTATGGAATTTAGATAAACTATATATAACTTTATATAACTTTATATTAATACTTTTATATAAACTTTAATTAACTTTATATTAAACTTATATTAACTTAAAATAACTTTTATTTAAACTTATAATAAAAATTATATGAATATATATATATAAACTTTATCAAACTTTATATAAACTTATATATAAACCTTATATAAACTTTACATTAAACTTTATATAATTATATAAAACTTATATAAACTTTATATAAATTTTACATAACTTTTATTTAATTTCTTACTATAAACTCAAAATCAGCTGTACATAGAAGCGTTATAAAACTTAATACTTAAAATATTTCATTAAACTTTTATATAAGTTACATAAAATTTTACATAAACTTTACTCAAAGTCTAAACATAAATATTTGTCATAAATTTTCACATAAAACTTTACATAAACATTTCATAAAACTTTATATAACTTTATATTAACTTTATATAAACTTTATATAAACCTTTCATATATTACTTTCATAACTTTATATAAACTTTATATAAATTTATATAAACCTATATAAACTTTAAATAAATTTATATACTTTATATAACCTTTTTATAAACTTTATTTAAACTTTATATAATAATATAAATTTAATAAATTTTCATAAAACTTTACAATTAAATCTTTACATAAACTTTACAAAATTTACATAAACTTTACATAAAACGTTACATAAACTTTACCATCCAATATATAACCTAAATTTATAATTAAACTGTCTACCTAAACTTTACATAAACTTACATAACTTTATATTAATTATTATAACTTACATTAAACTATATAACTTACATAAACTTATATTAACCTTATAGTATAACTTGTATATAAAATTTATGTACAATTCTCCTGAGCTTTATAACCTAAACATCACGCTTTAGCTAAGATTAAATTAAACTTTAATAAAACTTTATATAAAACTTATAATAAACTTATACTAAACTTTACATAAACTTTATATAAACTTATTATATAAACTTTACATGAAACTTTACAACTAAACTTGACATAAACTTTATACAAACTTTATACTAACTTTATATATAGACTTTACATAAACTTTAATTTAAACTTTACAAAACTTTAATTTAAAACTTTACATTAAACTTTAATTAAACTTTACATAAACTTTACATAAAAGCTTTAATATAACTTATAAAAAAAAATTACTTTAAACTTAGTTATAAACTTTATATAACTTTATATAAACTTTATCAAACCTTTATATAACTATATAACTTAAATAAACTTTATATAACTTTATATAAACTTAACATAAAACTTTACATAAACTTAATAGAATTTGCCTAACTTAAATAAACTTTATATAAACTTTACATAAACTTTACATCAAATTTACATAAACTTTATACTAAAGTTTTCTCGTTAAACTTTATACTACTTTATATTAAACTTTATATAACTTTATATAAAACTTTTATAAATTTAATTAAACTTTACATAAACTAACATAAACTTTCACATATAACTTTGAATAAAACTTTATATAAAATTTTACATAATTAATATTTAAATAACTTTATATAAACTTATACATAAAACTTTATATAAATTTACATAAACTTATATATAATACTTATATATAAACTTTACATAAAACTTTTATATTAAACTTTACAAAACTTTATATAAACATTTACATATATATATATAATACTTTACATAAATTATATAAAACTTTACATAAACTTTATTTAAACTAATAAACTTTTAAATAATTACATAACTTTACATAAACTTTAAATAAACTTTATATAAACTTTTATATAATACTTTATATTAAACTTTATATAAACTTTATATTAAACTTTATATAACATTATATAAACTTTTATATAATACTTATAAATTAACTTTATATTAAAACTTTTACAATAAAATTTTATTGTCGATTTTACATAACATTTATCTTAAGGTTTGTTAAGTTTTTATAAAGTTTATTTTAACTTTAATTTAACTTTAATATAAACTTTTTCAGAAACTAGATAAAGTTCTCACACTTTAATCAACCCAAAAAAAATTTATTATATACTATATAGTGAAATATTTAAACCCCTTTATAAAATAACTTATATAAAACTTATATATACTTTATAAACTTTATATAAATTATATATAAACTTTAAATAACTTCTTTAATATAACTTTAATTAAAAACTTTATAATAATTACTTAAAATTGTGTTTCATTTTAAATGAACATTTTATGACTTATTTTTAAAATTTACACTTAAAACTTTACATAAACTTAACATTAACTTTAATAAATTTAAAATAAACTTTGTATAAGCTTTAAAAACGTAATAAAATTTGAATAAAAAATATATAAATTTTACAATAAACTTTTATTTTACTTTATATAATAAACTTTATAAAACTTGATTTTAAACTTTAAATAAACTTTATATAAACTTTATGATATAAATTAACATTAAATTTTACGAACTTACATAACTCTTACATAAAAACTTTAAATAAATTTACATAAAATTTGCATAACTTTCTTAATTAAAACTGTACATAAACTTATTATAAACTTTACATAATAACTTTATTTAACTTTATTAAACTTTATATAAACTTATTACATAAAACTTTAAATAAAACTTTATGTAAACTTTACAAAAATACATAAACTTTATAATAAACTTTATATAAATTATATAAACTTTAATAAAACTTCATACATTAAAGTTTTATGGAAACTTTCATCAAATTTATATATTAAGCATATAAACTTTATTTAAATTTATATAAACTTTATGTAAACTTTATATAAACTTTATATAAACTTTATATATAAACTTTATATAAACTTTATATAAACTTTACATAAACTTTACATAAACTTTATATAATAAACTTTACATAAACTTACATAACTTACAAAACTTTATATAAACTTTATGTAAACTTTCAATAATATTATTATTAAAGCCTTATAAAATTTTAATATTCTGATTTTCAAACTATATATTATGTTGTATGATTAATTTTACATAAACTTTACATAAACTTTACATAAATTTTACATAAACTTTACATAAACTTTACATAAACTTTACATAAACTTTACATAAACTTTGCCTAAACTTTACATAAACTTTATATAAACTTTACATAAACTTTACATAAACTTTACATAAACTTTATATAAACTTTATATAAACTTTATATAAACTTTATATAAACTTTATATTAAACTTTATATAAACTTTATATGAAACTTTTATATAAACTTTAATAGATTAATATTTAAACTTAAACATTAAACTTTACATTAAACTTATAATTAAACTTTAATAAATTTACATCAATTTATTAAAACTTTAAGATAACTTTATATACTTTACATAAAACTTATATAAACATTTACATTAAATTTATTATAAACTTTATAAACGTAAACCAAAATTATATAAACTACATTTTTAATATAACTTGTATATAAACTTATACAGCTTTGAGCTCAATTTGCTATATAGCGTTTACATAAACTTTATTTAAACTTTACATTAAAACTTTAAATAAAATTGTACAGAAAATTAAACTTTACATAACTTTAAATAAAACTTTATATAAACTTTTATATAAATTTATATTAAACTTTGTATATAAAACTTTGATCTTAACTTCATATCAAGTTCATAACTTTAAATTAACTGTTATTATTATCTATTTTGAAAATTTATATAAATTTGACATAAAGTTTTATTAAAGTTTATAGAAAGTTTATTAAGTTTTTAACTTTATTTAACTTTATATAAACTTATATATAAACTTATATAATCTTTACCATAAACTTTATATAAACTTTATAAAACTTTATTATAAACTTTATTATAAACTTTAATAAACTTACATAACTCTACATAAACTTTACATTAGAACTTGACATAAACTACAATAAACTTTATATAAAGCTGTTACAAAAGCTTACAAACCTTTACATAACTTTGCTTTCAACTTCATAAACTTTATTTAAACTTTATATAAACCTTTCTAATAAAACTTTATATAACTTTAATAAACTAATAAAGTGTATATAAACATTTAAAAGAACTAAACTTTACCATAAATTTAATATTATTGTACATAAAACTTTAATGAAACTTTATATTAGATTTGCATAAATTTATGAAACTTTTACATAAACTTTACCATTAAACTTTATATAATTTTTAATAAAATTTACCCAATAATTTCCGTAAACCCCTGTTATATAAACCTTGCTATATAAAAATTTACATAACTTTTATAAACCTTTACATAAATTTGACCATAAAACCAGTTTAATTCGATTATTATTTTAACTGTATAGTATAAAATTTATATATTTATATAAATTTACATAAAACTTTGATATCTATAAATATAAAACCATTTTCAATCAAATTATTTAAACTTTTCTTAAATTCTTTATAAATTTACCAAAAATTCAATCAATTTGACTAATTGATGGCCACCTTTATCGTTTTGTTGTAATGTTGGAGATAAAGTATGATTAATTGTTTACTAACAAATTTTATGTATAGATTAATAAAGTTGATCGAATTTTATACTTAAGCCTAAGTTTATTATTAAGTTTAATGAAGTTATATAAAAAAAAATTATATAAAGTTTATGAAAGTTTATGTAAAGCTTTACAGTAAAGTTATGGTAAAGTTTATGTAAAGCAGTTATCGTATGTAAATTGTATATAAAGTTTATGTAAGTTTATATAAAGTTTATATAAAGTTTAATGAAAGTTGTATGTAAAGTTTATCATTAAAAATTATATAAAGTTTATGTTAACTTTTAGAAAAAGTTAGATTAAGTTGATGAAAGGCTGTATAAATAATTATAAGTTTTTTCTAAATTTTATAAAGTTTATGTAAAGTTGTTATATAAAGTTTATGTAAAGTTATATAATTTTATATAAAGTTTATATAAGTTTATCATGAAAGTTTATATTAAAGGTTATATAAAGTTTAAATAAAGTTTTATTGTTAAAGTTAGAAGCGTAAATCTAATGTTAAAGTTTTTGTAAATTTATGTAAAGTTATATATAAAGTTTATGTAAGGTTTATGTCAAGTTTATGTAAAGTTTATGTGTAGTTGTTTATAGTAAGTTTATATTAAAAGTTATATAAAGTTTATTAAAGTTTATTATAAAGTTTATAATAAAGTTTTATGTAAAAGTTTTAATTAAAAGTTTATATAAATTATACATAAAGTATTTAAATAAAAGTTTAAAAAAAAATTTTATATAAACTTTTTTAATTTACATTTGAAATAAAGTTTATATAAAGTTTATGTAAAGTTTATATAAAGTTAATTTAAAGTTTAGTAAAGTTGATATAAAGTTTATATAAGTTTTTTGAAAGTTTATGTAAAGTTTATATAAAGTTTATTTAAAGTTTTGTAAGTTATGTTTAAAATTTATTTAAGTTTATGTTATAAATTTAATTAAACACCCTGTAACATTATCCATTGTTAAGGAAGATAGTCTGTTTTAAAACAGTTGCTATGAATTATGTTAAAGTTTATATAAAGAAACTGTATATATATAAGGTGTGTATATAAAATTTAACTGAAAGTTTATAAAAGTTTATGTTTAAAGTTTTATATAAGTTTATTTAAAGTTTCAATGCAATTTAATGTAGACTTCTCTATATAATTTTTATTAAGTTTTATTGTAAAGTTTACTTAAGTTTAATAAAGTTTTATGTAAAGTTTATATAAGTTAATAAAGTTTATATAAATGTTTATTATAAAATTATAATATAAAGTTTAGTATAAAGTTTAGTATAAGTTTAGTATAAGTTAGTATAAAGTTTAGTAAAGTTTAGTATAAGTTTATGTAAAGTTTATATAAATTTCTATTTTAAAGTAATATGAAAAATTTATGTAAAGTTTATGTAAATGTTATGTTAAAGTTTATGTAAAGTTTGTGCATTTATGTAAAGTTTATGTAAAGTTTTATGTAAAAATTATATTATTATTAGTTTTAATAAAGTTTATATAGTTTATATAGAGTTTATATAAATTTATTTAAAGTTTAATAGAAGTTTATATAAGTTTATTAAGTTATGTAAAGTTTATATAAAGTGTTTATATAAAGTTTTATGTAAAGTTTAATGTAAAGTTTATATAAAGTTATATAAAGTTTATGTAAAGTTTATATAAAGTTTATATAAAGTTTATATAAAGTTTATATAAAGTTTATATAAAGTTTATGTAAAGTTTATAATAAAAGTTTGTATAAATTATATATAAAGTTTATGTAGTTTATGAAAGTTATATATAAAGTTTATCATAAAGTTTATATAAATTTATGTAAAGTGTTTGTATAACAAACCTGTGTGAGTGGCATGTTAAATTATAAAAGTATGTATGAAAGTATTAATAAGTTTATTGTGGTAAAGTTTTATATAAAGTTATGTATTTAATTAGAAATTTATGTAATTCCTAAGTTTATATTTAAAGTTTATGTTAAAGTTTATGTAAAGTTTATGTAAATTTTATGTAAAGTTTAGTATCGTTTCTTAAGTTAATTAAAAGTTTATATGAAGTTTACATAAAAACAGTTAATATAAAGTTTATATAAAGTATTATGTAAATATATATATATAGTCTTATTTTAAAGTTTAGGTAAGTTTATGTAAAGTTTTATGATAAAGTTTTTATTTAAAGTTTATGTAAAGTAATATTAAGTTTAGTTATAGATTATGTAAAGTTATATAAATTTATGTAAAAGTTTATATAAAGTTATATAAGTTTATTGTAGTTATTAAAGTTTATTTAGTTTATTATAAATTGTATTTAAATTATATATAAAGATAAATAAATAATTAAAGAGTTTGTGTTTTTAAGGGTTATATCATAAAAAGTTTAATTTATAAAGTTATATATATAGTTTAAATAAAGGTATAATAAGTTTTTAAGTTTTATATTTTAGTGGTTAGTTTGAAATTTATATAAAGTTATATAAAGTTTTTGATTTATATACAGTAATTAATTAGTTTAAATTAATTTATATAAATAAACCTTTTAAAAATATATATATAATTCCAAAAATATGTACTAACTGAATATTATTGTAAAGTTTTATATAAAGTTTATGTAAAGTTCCTATCATATATATAGTAATCTTTATAAAATTTAACGTAAAGTGATATAAAGTTTTATATAAAGTTATATAAAGTTGTATATAAAGTTTAATAAAGTTTATATAAGTTTATATTAAAGTTTATTTAAAGTTTATGTAAAGTTTAGTAAAGGTTTAAATTTTAACGTTCTGTAAAGTTTAAACCCATTTTTGTGTTAATATCTGCAGAATAAATTGATGCGTAAAAGTATTTAATAAAGGTTTATTTAAATTATCATAATATTTATGTAAAATGTATTTAAAAATGTTTTACGTCTACAACTTCAATAGCGTTTAAATCAAAGTTTTTATTTGTTAAAGTTTATTAATATTATAGTTTTAATCGCAATTTGTTTATAAAGTTTATTTAAAGATATTTAAGAGGGAATAATTTTTATATAAGATTTTATTTAAATAGGTTTTATTGTAAAGAAGTTTATTTTATAGTTATAAAGGGGTTTATTTTTCTAAGTCTTGTAAAAGTTTATTTATTTAAGGTTTTATATAAAAGTTTTAAGTATATAAAGTTTATATTAAGCTTAGGAAAGTACAAAAGTTTATATAAAGTTTATATAAAGTTATATAAAGTTTATGTTTAAAGTTTATGTAATGTTATGTAAGTTATATAAAGTTTATTTAAAGATTAGGAAATTTAATGTAAGTTACGTAAAGTTTATGTTAAGGTTTATATTAAGTTTATATAAGTTTATTTAAGTTTTATATAAAGTTTATATAAGTTTGGATAATATACAGTTAATATAAGTTAGATAAAGTTATATATAAGTTTATATAAAGTTTATTTAAAGTTATGTGTAAAGTTATGTAAAGTTTATTTAAAGTGTATGAAGTTAAATAAAGTTTATGTAAAGTTAAATAAAGTTTATGGAAGTTTATATAAAGTTATATAAGTTTATTAAGTAGTGTGGTAAAGTTTTATATAGGTTTATGTAAAGTTATATAAATTATATATACATTTATGTTAAAGTTTATATAGATTTTTATGTTAAATAGATTTATAAATATAAGTTTTTTATCTTACTTTTAAAAGTATATATTTTTCATGTTTTACTTTTATGGTATACGATATATTAAATTCTAATATAAATTTATTTTTAAAGTTTATATAAGTTTTAAAGTTTTATGTAAAAGTTTATATAATTTATGTAAGTTTATATAAAATTTACTATAAAGTTTCAGTAAAGTCTAAAAGTTGATTAAGTATATAAAGTTTAAGGTAAGTTTAGGAATTTATGAAGTTTATGTAAAAGCTTTATGTGAAAGTTGAAGTTTATGTAAAGTTATAGTAAAGTGTTTATGTCTTTTTTACAAGGTTATTGCATACAAAGTTTATAAAAAGTTTAGAAATAAATTTGAAGTAAAGTTAGTATATTATAAAGTTATATAAAAAAGTTTATTTTAAAGTTTATTGTATATAAGGATTATATAAATGGTTTTAATATAAGTTTATAATAATAAAGTTTGTAAGTTTTATAATTTATTCTTCAATATACAAAATTGTGTATAAAGTTATATAAAGTTAATATATAAAAGTTTAATTCAATGAAGTTAGTTTTTCGTTGCGAAGTTAATATGCGTCACCTTATGTACAAGTTTAAGTAAGTTTGTAGGTAAGTTTATGCGATAAGTTTTTATTAATAGTTTATGTAAGTTGAAGTTGTTATTAAAGTTATGTTTATTTTAAATTACGTGTTAACAAGTTTAAATAAAAGTTTACATGCAAGTGTTGAGAATTTTTTACATATACGTTTATGTAAGTTTATGTAAATTTATGTAAAGTTTATATAAAAGTTTATGATAAGTTTATTTTAAGGTTTGTATAAAGTTTATAAAGTTTATGAAGTTTATATAAAGATAATAAGTTTATTTAAATTTTATATAAGGTTAAATTAATGGTATAATTAAATTAATAATGTTTTTATAAAATTGTATATAAAGAAATAATTTTGATCTGTAAAGTGTTACCATGAAGTAGATTAAATCAATAAGTTTAAGAGTGTGAACGTTATTGTATGTATAAGGGTTTATGTAAAGAGTATATATATAAAGATTTATTGTAAGTTTTACATAAGTTTTTATGTAAAGTTACCAAATAAAATATAATGTAATAGAAAATAAGTAAAGTTTATGTAAAGTTTATGATAAGTTTATGCAATAAAGTTTATGAAAATTTATGTAAAAATTTATGATATATATAAATTTTAGTTGTAAAGTTTATGTAAAAGTTTATGTTAATATATAAAGTTATATAAAAGTTGTATAAAGTTTATATTAAATTTTGTATAGAAAGTTTATATAAAGTATATTTAAAGTTTATGTAAAGTTATGTAAAGTATATTAAAGTTATGTAAAGTTTATGTAAAGTTTATGTAAAGTTCTTATTATAAAGTTATGTAAAGTTATAAATAAAGTTTATATAGTTTATGTAAAATTTATGTAAGTTTATGTAAGTTTTATGTAAATTTATGTAATGATTAAGTAAAGTTTATGTTAAAGTTTATAAAGTTTATGTTAATTTATGTAAAGTTTATAAAGTTTATATAAAGTTTATATAAGTTATATAAATTTATGTATAGTTATATAAGATTATATTAAGTTTATGTAAGTTTATGTAAGTTTATGTAAAGTTTATGTAAAAGTTTAATTATAAAAGTTTATGTGATGTTTATATATTTATGTAAGTTTATATTTTGTAAAGCATTTTATTATAGTTCTATAATAAGTTCGATATCAAAGGACTTATAATTGTTTCTTTAACGCTTTATTAAAGTTTAATAGTTCTCTGATAATTGATATATAAAGTTTATTTAAGTTTATGTTAAAGTTAAATTAAAGTTAGATATAAAAGTTTAATTTAGTTTATTTTTATTATTATGTAGTATTTATGTAAAGTTTATATAAGTTTAAGAATACAAGTTATATATAAAGTCTACGTTATAAAGGGTTATACACTTTATGATAACAAATATTATATTAAAAGTTATCGAGACTATTATAGTTTATATAAAGTTTATGTAAAGTTATGTAAATTTATGTAAAGTTTTTAAAGTTATTGTAAAGTTTAGGAAAGTTTATGTAAATTAAATAAGTTTATATAAAGTTTATATAAAGTTTATATATAAAGTTGTATGTAAATTTATGTTAAAGTTTTATATTAAAGTTTATAAATAGTTTTATTAACTATTTTGAAGTTTATATAAAGTTTATATTAAGTTTAATTAAAGTTTACGTTAAGTTTATATAATTTATGTAAACGTTATGTAAAGTTTATGTAGAAATTATGGTTTCATAAAGTTTAAGCAAATTTATGTAAATATCGATAAAGTTATTTTGTAATATAAGAATATACTTAAGTTTATATAATGTTTATATTAAGTTTATTTCAAGTTTATCAACTGTTTATATTAAGTTTAAGTAATGTGTGTGGATAAATGTTATATAAATTTATATAACAGTTATATATAAATCTTTATATAAAGTTTATATAAGTTTATATAAATTTAATAAAGTTTTTATGTAAGTTTATGTAAGTTTATATAAAGTTTACCAAAATAATAAACATTAAAGATTTTGTAAAGTTTATGTAAGTTATGTAAGTTTAGTAAAGTTTATATTAAAGTTTATGTTAAGTTATCATAAGTTTATATAAAGTTTATATCAGGTTTATATAAAGTTTTTAAATAAAGTTTAATAAAGTTTTGTAAAGTTTATTGTGAAGTTCAATGTTAAAGTTAATTAAGAAAGTTTATGTAAACGTTTATATAAAGTTTTTTAGTTATTGTAAGTTTATTAAAGTTATGTATGTTTATTATTTATGTAAATTTATGTAAGTATTATACGCTTTTGTTCTGTAATAAAGTTTTATAAATTTATATAATTTATACTTAATTTATGATAGTTTATATAAAGTTTATTAAATTTATGTAATTTATTAAGTTTATATAAAGTTTATGTAAGTTTATATTAGTTTATGTAAAGTTTAATATAAGAGTTATCTAAAGTTCTATTATAAAGTTATGCATATAAAGTTTATTTAAGTTATTATATAAAGTTATATAAGTTTATGTAAGTTTATATAAAGTTTATTTTAAAGTAGGACAATTGAAATGTCAAATCTTTGAAGGTGTACTTAAGCTGCTACTCCAAAGCACGCATATAGATAAGTAAAACGACGTGAAGAAGGGCTCTCAGACAAATTAAAGGGCTGCGTTGGAGAGCTCAAATTTAATATATAAAAGTGGTGTATGCTGGCAATTAGTTTACCATATGAAGCGAAAAAGATTTAGGAAAGGTTATCTTAAGTTTATAGAACTCGGGCTATCAGATTAAACGATTAAAATTGTTGTTCCACACGAAATTAATCTTAAACGTTTTTTTAATAGACACTGAAAACTGGTATTTTCATCTTCGTATCTTGCTGTATATGGAAATTGATTAAATCTTCAAATCTAGATGTTATGAATAACTTAATGCATGACTGGATTGTTGTGATGAATGTAGTCTACTAGAGCTGATCTTGCTCAATCATACAGAGTTTTTAGGTTATTTTGGGTGAATTTCTCCATAAAGAAAATAAAATTGGAATGGGGGTGACCACTATTAACACATTTTTTATTTACAAGTAGTATCCACTCTTGTAGTTTTTCAGAGGCCGCCACCTCTTCAGGTATCTCTTGTTCTTTGCCAAGGATTTAGGTCTTTTTTACCTAGTGCGTGGGTACGGATACCCTTTCGTTATATGGTCTTTTCCATTCATTTTGTTCTGTATTGTTTGTTTCATGGCTTTATTTTTATTGCTTTTCTATTGCAGAGTTGTAGTTTCTATGGTGTTTTTCCTTTATGATACGAAGCTAGTTAAATTAACGAATTTAGTGTTTCCATACGGACTTCCCAGTGATCTGCGTGTTCGTAGAATTTTACTTAAAATTATTTTGTCAAGAAACATCGTTAGCTATTGAGTTCACAACTAATCTCATAAGAACACCTCTCTCTTATGGTATTCTTATTGAATATATTAACTATCCGAATAATATCATAAGCAAGAATCGAAAACTTGACAGAAATAACTGTATATCGCCACTTCATGAATACAATTCAGACATGATATTCACCATGATCACAGATTTTCACATTAATAATACTTACTGATTGATTGTTCTTTAATATAATTGCATTCTCTCATTATTTCTAAGAATTCTATACTAATTACACATCATTCTAGTTCCATTTCTTGTTGTTAAATTATATTTTTGATCCACATATAGAGTAATGAATGTATTATACTTTTACCACGTTATTGATCTTTTTAAGGATCAACTTTCACTTGTTTATTATTTAATTACACTAATCTTGAACAGGCTTGCTTGGTTCTAGTTCCCTTAGTAAATAATAACCTTTTTAACGAGAACCCGTTTTTTTTAATATTCCTCCCTGAACATTTCTGTCTTTAAGGTGGCAACAGCACATAAAATAATTAGCAGTTATAATATGTTGTGCGGGTAGCCAAACAGCTGTTATCACAGATCTTGCGTAAGTTGGTTCATCTATATAGATATGGTTTTTGAGGGATAATATTATAATTACTTGTAATCTTAACACCATTCTGAGTGAGTAGTACAGATTCTCGCCCCTTTAGTAGACTAATTCCTAATATATTAAGTTTAGCTCTACTTCCAAATCATTATAGTGTCTTTTTCATTAGTTTTTCCCTATTGAAAATATGTTGTATAATATATATGTCATCAAATTTTAGTCCGTAAGAGTAAGGAAATTAATTAGCGTTGTATGGTAAAGTTGAGAATAGGCTAACCTGTATTCTTTCCGGGAACTATTTTTAGGAGGTCATTTTATAGAGGATATCAATTTATATTTCTGGTTTTTGATGCCATCTATAGCTTTTTCGCACCCTTGTGTGATATTTAATAAATAGTCATTATATTGTGTTTATTTCACGTCTCTCCTAAACCGAGTAAAGTTTCATAAAATATTTGAAAACTTATTTTAGTAAAATTTTGGTATTAACTTCATGTGACTCTATAAAGCTAAAAGCTTGTTGAAACAATTTTTTCATGGAAATTTGAGGATGAATGGTGAGATTAAATTATTCATTAATAATTATTTGATTGCATGAATTGACTTCATCCAGTAATGACACTCTTAAATTGACAGTGAGCGAAGGAAGACCACTCAACACAATGCTTGTGACAATTTTTATAAAGAATTCTATAGTTTCGCTTACCACGCTGATCAACAAAATTTCATTATACCCGCCCAGCACACTGCCAATCTAAGACAGGAGCCTTGACGAACGAGAGCCCAGGATAAAATAAATCAGTTACAAATTAGGAGTGCCTGGTCCTTAAAAATCGAATGATCACTGCTGTGATAGGTTTATCTTGAAACCAGCTCTCGTAAAAGAAATTGTGGATCTAATTTTGCGAGAGCATATACTGTCAGAATGATTTTTCTTCATTGCCAGTTTACTTCCAATCATGAAAGAATGTCCAACCTTACTCGTATGATTTTATTTCTTTTATAGAGCAGAAATGGATGAAGTCCTTAGGCAATATGAAGAAAAGTTGTTGTACAGCAATTACCATTGTTTTTTAGAGATACGTGGGTTTTAAGTCTACTATGGAGTTGTCTGGAGTGCTGCTCAGCGATCTGAATAAATGACTTAAGAGTGGTCTTAGTTAAGGAATAGAATTTGAGAAAGATTTTACATATATAATAGATTATATTATTAGAATATATATATTTATTTTATATTTCCAGGTACTTTCTATAATACTACCTACTATATATTAATATCATATATATATCATCACGATAATATTGATTTTACCTCATTTGAAAGCAAACAGAGATGTTTATTATATGAAAATGTAGCACATACCAATAACATCAATTTTATATATATATTTATTTATTATTATATTTTTTACTCACTAATCGAGTGTTTTTAATAAATTTTTTTCAGAGATATATTTTTTATACGTGAGCATCTTACTCTTTTTTTTTCATTTATAGTCCTCTATACTCAATCATTTTTGGTTTCAAAGCATCTGTCCATTTCATCCCTCAGGTGTTTTATAATACATAAAAAAAAAAAAAACACCGTTCCGCCGGTGAGGAGAATAGGTTTTGTGGGGGCAGTCTCCTCAGGGAAGACTGTCCTGTTATGTAAAAGCACTCTCAATGTACTTTACTATTACATTGTATATTGCATATTTTTTAGTCTTGGCCCCACACATAATCGAATCCCTCTATTGTCGCTACAATAACTATCACCTACATATTCTATTATTTGTGCGCAGCATGGGCGTATTTACTCTTCTTTAAAGAAAATATTCTCAACAGGTGCTGTTAATAAAAATTTCTTGAAATACAAAGAAATAAAAGCACTCTCACAATATTCAAAAACTCTCTGAAAAAATCTAAGGCAATATGTTAGGCTTATTATTTGCAGAAGAAAAATCTGCACTTGTATATTGAAATTTGATAATATTACATACTTCCTTTATGATAGCCCTTGTAATAAGGCCTCCGGCCCTTCGATGGTGCAAGCATCGGAGAAACTCAGCCCTTTTCATAGAGAGCTGATTATTGATAATGGATAGTTGTAAGAGGAACAGATAAAATGATATGAAGCACATACTTAATATTCAGGATACTCAAAGCAACTATTGTCTTGGGCTCAAATCCAGATGAATGGAATTTCTGTGTATGAAGCGATTAAAGAGGATGTGATTTTTGAATGTTGTAAAGTACTTATAGACTTGTAGGTATTATTCAAAAATCACTTTTTTCTACATTATGCTGTTAAAGATAAAGATTGCCAGGGTCCCTGGCTCTAAAAATAACAGATCGACGCGATGTAATTCTTAAATATTAGGAAACAAGTAATTGGAAATGGGTGGTGGGGTGGCTGGTGTCTTTTAAGAACAACTACCCTCTTAGAAGCTTAAAGAGAAAAAAAAAATTTCGAAAAGGGAAATTGCTTGCATAGCGTATAAATTGATGTAAGAAAATTAACATATCATTTTTACATGTTCCACGGTTAAAATTTTAAAACCAAGAGAATGTGGAAATAGGTAAGGTACAAAGTTAGTTATTAACTTTGATAGGATGTGAAGAATGAGTGGAATAACGAGGAATCTCACAAAAATAGTAAATAGTGTTTCTAAGTAGAAGATTTTTATATGGTACGGTAGAGAATTTTTGTCATTCACTCTAGGGATCGAAATATCATTAACTCAGGAATTTTAAAATGATGACGTCATCTTTTGTGAGGTAACAGAATGAGAACAGTTGAGTTTTATCTTTTCCCGAATGCAGGATAATTTGGAGGAATATTTTTGTCAAAATTACTAGTCTATTTATTTAACATAGTATAAACACATGGAACAGAAACATGTCTATAATTATATAATTAATTATAAATAATCTTCGTTTATTTTTCGCCTTACAGGTGAGAGTACGGTGGCTGTAACATGTCACAGATATGGAAAAGCTATAGTGAAGAGGCATGACGTAAGTCGTAAAGGAAGCTTCTTCAATTTTCCCCTCATATCTCTAAATGAGAAGACGCATTTCTCATGCCTCTCAAAAGAAACCACCCTAGGCTTCATAACTACCCGCGTCCTGCACCGCGCCATATAGTCCTGTGGTTAGCCCTCATCACTCTGGTGTTTGTTGATAACCCAAAGGTTAACACGCCCACATATAACTCATTATTCATGCTCACAAACTCCTGCCATTCACCTTTCGGCTATCATGCACGCTTTTCTCGCGCTCTCTTCTCTATAACTCTAACATTCTCCTTTCTCTGACAGAGACACATTTCCTTTCAGCTGACAGGGCCACTTTTCCTCCGGTTCAGCCAGCCAGTCGATTCAATGCACACTCAACACAATAATTGCTTAAAGCTCATATCGATTACTATCATCCCATCCTATTCCATATGACCAAATCCATCTTAAATAAACATCACGTATATTATACATTGATTTATTATTCTCCACGAGGCTATTATCTTAACACAACCGCCACCAACAAACTATTCTCTAACGTGTTCATTCCTAATTTTTTAGCAAATTTTCATACTTTGATCTAACACGTTTACATTTTGACCTTTTGCGACCCCAGCCACCATAGAAGAAATGATCGATCATGAAAGAGCAAGATTGCACTTAGAACTCATACCGTCTAATTACTAAATCAAATAGGTTGTCACCTACTTATACCCATCACTAACACCCCAGTAACAACATGCAGAACCACTAGGCGCACTCAGACTTAGTTCTCTTTTTGCATTACCCATATAGCACCACTCTTAAACTGCAAGCCAGCCCTTCCTAACCATTAGCAGCTTTCAACTACTACTCTACTAACTGCACTGAGTCCCGATTCCCCTAATTTTCATTTCGAAGTGATTTATTATAGCTCCTAATTTATTAATTATAAACTCAGATTATACTTGTCTCAATGTCTCAAATGCCATTCCAACACAACTCTCACCGCGGACTCTTCTCACCTTCCACACTAACAATCACCTTAACTCATATCTTAATACTTTTATCTGTAAAACCCTTTCCTTTAATAATTACCTAATTTCCTCTAAAGACCAACTAACCAGATCCCTTCTCCAACTGTTCTTCAGATAGCGCCACACACCCACAAAATTACTCAAGAATAATAAGTAGGGCACCATCACTCTCTTCCATTCTCCACCAATCTAACCACATTCTCCTAACACCACATGAACCTCTAAAATTCCTCCATTCAACACCCACTATACCATATCACATAAATTTGAATAGCCAACTAGAAGACCTAACAATCATCACTTAGCTATCACATCACTATTAATAATAATTAACTAATTTCAACCTACATTTGTGACGTTTTGAATTCATAGCTTATGTCAGAATTTTTCTTTACTGGTCTTTAATACTATTGCTTTGAGATATACCATTATATAAAAGCCAAACAACCCTAAACCTCATTATATCACTCAACACTCAATGCCAACAAGAAAGCTTCACTCAATTTATATCCTGAATATACCTTTCGGATTAACAAGTCTTTTTGATCGCTGAATATGATCATTTTCTACCTACTCTTTAATCCAATCTTTGAATTTATAAGTTTATGTCTACATAAATTCCCTTAATTACATACATTCATGCAATTTGTATGTTCGCTTTTCATATTAGAGTCATACAGTTTCCCCTCTATCCATCAACATCTTCTTTATAATATCAGAGTGTACTACTTTATCTGCTCTCTCGTTCTCCATAATCCTTTAAGCGAATTATACCAACTAAAACACAATATGTCTATGTTATTACATTACAATTTCATACATCACAGTATCCAATCACTAAGATCTCGTTTACTCCGTTTTGGAATAACAGACATCAATACCTTCTTCATTTTGATCACACGGTTCACCGTTGTAAGACTGACACCTGCAGCCACAGTTATCTCTCTGTAGGTCATTTCAGTTTTTATTATTAAATATAACAACACTGCATAGAAACACAATCACATAATCTACTATCACACTCTTCATTATCAGCTCAATAAATATATAAATTTTTAAATAATAATAATAATTAAATATAATAATATAAGATATATAAATAATTAATAATAAATAAATATAACATTAATAATAAAAATATTTAATAATTTATAGTCCATACGTCTAAATCAATAAGTTTATCCTGTATCTTTAATATATTACTTTTTCTAACTCAAAACTTCTTGAGAAGAATCCACTCCAAAGGAAACTTGGAAAATGCCAAAATTATTTGGGTGCAAAGAATCTCTCTTTGATCCGATTCAATAAAATGACTAGTAACTTAAGATACTTTTGATCATTTAATCCATCTTACAACAGTGAATAAGAAAACATTTTTTAGACACTCATAAATTTTTATAATATAAAATGAAAATGGACGTTATTACAAGTAAGGATTTTAAATAAATAAATAATATATAATAATTTAATAATAATATATAATAATAAATAATATTAATTAATAATAATTAATAATAATAATCATAATTCAAAATTATAATAATAAATAAAGAATTAATACCACCTAGGCCCTAGCATCTACTTTGACACTTATTTTTATCCACATTATTGAATGCGAAGTGATCTTAGAGGTTGGGAGGTCTCTCACACCTCTTCTAGACACTGCCCGAGACAAAATAGACACTCCACTACAAGACATCACTTATCTGCCATATATCAATCCTATTGTGTGGGGTGAGAAACGCAATCCGCCCACACTGATATGTTCCTTGCGTGGTGTCGTAGAAGGCGACTAAGGGATCGGTGGTTAAGTTAGTGTTTTTGGCTGGCCACTACTCACCATCTCTTTGTCTAGGATGCTGTATGGGCATTTTTTGCCTCTGGTGATGGTCGTGGAGTCGGCCGTAAAAAGGTCCTTTCTATATTTTGTTTTGGTCTGAAATAATGTATGAAGAAATACGAGTAATGGGATACTAAAGTGGAATAGTCCAAAGAATAAATGAGTTGCAGGGAGAAAGGGAGAGAGATAGTAGGATGTAAGTTATAACAGTAAGGACAAATATCCTGAATTTGTCTCGCTGTAACTGAACCACAAAGGATGAAAGGGAAACGCCTGCCGTGAAATGATGCTGTGTGGTGGTGAAATTGTTGTGTGTGCTTTGGTGTGAACTAGGAACAGACGGGGGCACGCAGAAGGTGTTGCAATTTTTGGATTGAGTGACTTGTGGTATCATGAGGTCCTTTTATTTGAAGTAGAAACTTTGTGTTGTGTGTGAGTCCTAGAATTCTATTGGTAAAAATATTTAAGTTTGAAAAAAGGTGAGTAGTTTAAGGTTGCGACAAATGATCCATCTGAGAGGGTAAAGCGTTGAAGAGAGTACGATTTGTGGGATAATCTGAATGATGTTTTGGATGGAGTGAGTAGGACTTCAGATTGATAAGTGTTTGGGAGAACCTGAATGGGTTGGATAGGTTGATTTTTCAATAAAAGGTTGATGGTGTAGGGGAGCAGGTGGTGTTGGGGTGTCGGGAGAAGTTAATGAGAATGGTAGTAAGGTGATTTATATTTCTGTGAGGAGATAGAGGTATGTATGTGAGTAGTAGGTAATGACTTTCTTTAAACATTATTAGGTATATTATAGGGTTTTTAGCTATTGGTGTAGGGTAGAGGATGTATCGGGGGAAGTGATAAAATATTTTATTTGAGTTTTGTTGTTGGTTGAATGATAGATTTCGTTGAAAGGATATTGGATAACATCAGCTCGAGGAGCTTTAGGGAAAGGGAGGTTATCAAGGATCACCGGTTTGTTTTGCTCCAATGTAAAATTAACGTCTAGTTGGGTGTTTGGGATGAGGAAGAAAGAAGGTGGTACGGACACGCGGAGGGTGGATAAAATTAAGAAGTGAGAAGTTAAGTGAATCAGATTATAAGAGTAGGAGTAAGTATAAATAAAAAAAGAAGGCGAACACAAAGCTCGCAAGTTAAATCCATCAGACGTTGCAACATGTAAACAAAAAGGTTGGAAACACATGAACAAGGGATCTGGAAGTCAAATGAAGGAAAGAGCAAATTGTTAGTAGTGGCAAAGGAAGAATAATGATGGAAATGTGCAAAGTAGTGTAAGTGTTAATGAATTGTGTAACAGTGAAGATGGTGGAAATGAAGAGGTGATTGCTGAACCCCGCAGCAGTGTAAAAGCCAAGCAAAGCAAGCGGTGACTGAATGAACTAAAAGGGCTAATGATAGAGTTTTCAAACAATAGATGTCCCTTTGGAAGTAAATTAAGGAGGCAAAAAAGGAGGAATACATAAAGTATGGTTGTCGTACAAACAGAAGGAGAGAAGCAGAGGTTAAATTGTGAAGTCATTTTGGAAAGGAGGATGAATGGTGGATTACTAAGGGAATAGGAAAGCTTCTTCCTGGATAGGATAGCGTGAAATAGGTTTTTAAGATGAGATATAGATGGAGAGCAGGCTTAGAATAGGGGGAATTGAAAAGGATGTGGGTGGTTTTTTTGTAACTGATGAATGGATGTGAGGGGAGTGGTGTGGGACTGAAATCTTTCAGAATCTGCATAATTTTAACATCGCCAGTAATGAAGAGGTGATAGTGAGCATAGTGCCGTGGTTGACTCGTGGCACCAGAAAAGAGAAGTGGCGGTACATAATGTTTTGTGGATGAAGGTTCATTAGTCTAAGGAGGAGGTAGTACAGGAGTAGAAGCTGCAGAAAGCGCTCCTAACCAGATTATGGTAGATTCTTGCAGGTATATGGTGAGTGCACAGATACTGGTGAAATGATCAAGGAATCCGGAAGGCGAGAGTGGAGTAGAATTGAGAAATATGGACTTTTGAAAAGACTGTGTACTCCACCAAGCGTTGGAACGTGGAAGGGGTTGCCGAGGCGATTGAGAGGGAGAGCAGGTATGAGGTATATCCCCGCTTCTATATACGGAGTACCAGGGGAGGATAAGGGGGGAGAGCTTGTAAGGAATTATTAGGGGAAATTAGTTTTGATTGAGTGTTTATAGGAAGATATCACCTGCTGGTCACCCTTCTTGGGTCCGAAAGTAGTTGCGGTCTGATAGAACGTCGAATTGCGACTCGATTGCTTGAAAAAACAAGGTTGCATTTTAGGATGGTAGACAGGGTGGTTTGGATGTGATACAAATCTTACCATTGAAAAACAAATTGTACTTGAGAAATTGGATGGGAGACACAAGCCACTCAGAGTGTCCGATTTATTAGGTTTAAGTGTGATTTTGTTATACAGCAATTATGATAGCGATTTAATAGGGAAGCCTCTAAGCGAACAGGTGTTAGTAATGTTATGGTGTTGGTGTATGGCTCTGAATGGAATCAATAGCATGTAGGTCAATAGTGAAGCGTTGTTTGTAAGAATAAATGAATCTGAAAGTTTTTATGGTATTTAAAAATAATATAAATAAACGGAGTGAGAGCAGGAATAAATTACTAATACTTTTGGTGTTATTAACAATGATTTGAGATAGTCCGAGTGGGGTATGACAAGAATATAGAAGATGGGTAGGCAGGAAATGGTGTTAGACCCATGATTGGAGTTAGGGTAGGGTGACGTGTGACAAATACCAAGGTTTAATATGACAAATGATTGATTTTTTGGTATTTTTTGTGTGGTTGAATCTGAAGAGCAGTTTTGAGCAGGATCTGGTCAGAGGAGATTTGGCCAGGTTTTGTGTTTATATTAGGAGGGGTCCGTTCAGTAATAGTAGAGCGCCAGGAAATAATCCGAAGTAAGTGTTATTTGTTTAAGTGAGGACAGTCTCCAAGTGTGACGTTATGTAAGCACCTGTTGAGCAAAGTGGCTGGAACAAGTGCCTGAGTTAAATAACTTAGGATACTCTGATACTTGATGAATAAGGGAACCCTCTGATTATATGCAGAGTGTAGTTAGGTAAAGTGTGAATTGGCAGGAGGTGGCTTGGTGCAGATTAGAATTGTTTAGTGGTAGTGTTATTAAGTAGTGACTAAGTTGCTTGAGTGCGCTAGGGTAATTTATTATGAAGGGTTATGGTTGTTACCTTTTTTGTTACCGTGTCCACTAGAGTGAAACTATGGTCCTGGATAAGAGATATAGAATTCTATTTAGTTCAATGGTGTATCAGTTATGGACACATCTTGAGGGGTGTCTAGGCTGGTGAGAACAGAAATGTTGAATAATAAAATGGAGGAAATGAACGTATTAGAAGGAGTTACGTGTGTGGAAGGAAGAAGGTAAATGACAGAATGAATGAAAAGTACGGGGTTCTCTGAGATGGTTTGGTCATATGGAAATAGGATGAATGACTGTCCGTTGTTAAAGCGATGTATATGCAAATGAATGGGAAATTGAGCGGAGCTAGGGAGACCGAAGAAAAAGTGGATTTGAAGGAATCAGTGAAAGAATATTCTAGAAGGAGAGATGGTGTGAGTATTGGACCAGTGGGCGAAGAATAAAGGACAAGATAGAGTTGAGTGACTATGAGAAGAACAGAGAGGTTTTGGAGGGGAGAAGTAATAGGTTTGTAGGCCCATCCTGGGCCAGGGGATATGAACGCTACAACTTATGGACGAGTATGTCCATAGTGAAGGAAGTCATTGCAGCAGGCCAAAAGTGATAATTCTCTAGGGGCATGGATTTACTTATTGACTTGTCAGAATCATAGTTTCTCTACTATATATATAGGAATATTTAACTTAATTATGAGGGCGGTAATGATTGGACTATTCTTAATCTATTACGAAATTTAATTGTGTCAATATTATTCTCTTACACTAAACTATGAATACTTATTCTTTAATCCTAATGCATATTGCACGAACTCACTAACCTTTACAAAATCCTAGTTCTATGGAGAGAAGTGAAGAAGGAAAAAATATAATTAATATATAATAATAAATTAATAATTAATAATATATTAAATATAAAATTAATAAATATAATAATAAATTAATATAATAATTAATATAATAATTAAATAAATATAATTAATAATAAGGAAATAGCAGTTATAACTTGATTTATAATGAATAAAGAAGTAAATAAATTTATTAAATTAACAATACACTTTAAGTGGTTAAAGAGTATAACAAGATTTTCTTTTCAACCAGTTGTCAGTCTCCATATGGAGTTTTTTTATGACATCTATTAGTGTTTAACTGTCAAGTTCTTTGCCTTATTATCATGTGGATTCCTTTTCGTCGATACTCCTCACTCCACTTTTATATGTTGCCTTTTTCCATCTAAACTCCCTATCAAACTTTATTAAAATGCATATCTGCTAAAGTGAAGTTTTGCATTATTGTTAGTTGGCTGTGGATATAGATCTGTAATATAAAAAATATTATAGGGCTTTAAGATTTTAAGTTGATACTAGAAATAGTAACACATATCCAAAATCTCAAGCCCAAAGTAGTGCAAAGAAACATTGAAGAGGGTAGGCATAATTAAGGGGTTTTTATGAAAGACCTCAATCGTAGACAGTCAAAAAGGAAGTAAACTTTAATAGTTTCTGATTTGATAAGAAGGCGATAGCAATTAATAACAAGAGAAAGCGAGTCTGGAATTAATAGGATATAGCATAGTTAGGCCTATTCTATACTTCCAAACCAAACCAATTGGTCACGAAACTTGCCACTTAAGTGAAACGGACAAGAGTCTCTGCTTCATAAGAAATATTTAAAGGGTGAATTAAACCACGGAATTTTATTTATTTTATTTAGTGAAATTAATTATTATTATACTTATTACATCTATATTATTATTATATTATTATTTATTATGGTTATTGCTTCACAATTTTTATTTATATTGATTGAAAATTTTAGACACATCCTTCCTAATATATTACTTATTGATTATTCTAATAAAAAATTATTCGATATACCCTCGAAATAAAATTACATGGTACTACCAAATCTAATCTTCAGAAGTAAAAATTTATCAAAATTCATTGACATAAATCAATGCAACAAATAAGGAGTTTTTTGTAGCCTTGTAATTGTTGATGTATATTAACATACACATTTGATTACTCTTTTCGAGATAGGAAATATACATACTTCATATATATATATAATATATAATATATAATAAAAATATCTTTTAATATTATATTATACTACATTATATATAATTATATATATATTAAATTTATATATATTATATATAATATATAAATATATATACGCCGAATTACATAAAATTAATTATATGTAATTTTATAAAATATATATTAATTATATATTATATTATAATATATATAATAAATATAAATATTATATTATATATTATTATAATAAATTATAATTAATATTTTATAAATATAATTATATATAATTAATATTTAAAAGGGATAAGCAACAAAAATTCTCCGGCTTAACCGTCTTGGTAAGGCCGAAAGTTCGCTAGCCTTTTTAAAGATCTCTGGCTCCGGCCAGAGATTATCTCTAGTCCAATAGACCATATATTTTTATATAAAATAGTAGTTTTGTAAAAATAGTAAATAACAAGTTACAATTCATATGAAAGTAATTTTAATGATAGGCATTTAAATGAAGTCATAAATGTGTTTAGAGAAAACGGAATTTCATACATATAAAAAGTGTAAAAAAAATATTTTACCACTCATCATGTTTTTTTGTCTGTCAGTGATAATATAAAGTACAACACAATAACTAATATTCCCCCATCATTTCTACTAACATTAATATAAATAATATGAATAAAAGGCCCATATATAGTAACACCAATCTTTCACCTAAATTTGTACTAATAATATGAATTTTTTGACCTAAAGCACCACTTAAAAGGGTTTGATAATCCCACACAATTATGACTACCTATTATACAAAAAATACATCTTTCGTTGATAAAATATAGCTTTAAAAATGTCACAAAATATCAGAAGTAAAGTAAGAATGACACTGGTTAGAGAAAGACCTATATTATATAATCTACTTAGCCAACCGCCATTATTTCAGTAACAAAAAACTAAATATAATCTAATCGACAAATACATTGATCCTTATGCTGTCGAGAGATTTATTAAAGAGCTTTTAAATTTTATACAAACTGACATTTGATAACTATATATTTATTAATATTATACTTTACATTTCTTTATTATACTACATATAAATAAAAATTTTATATCACCTACTAATAAAAATTATATTACATATAATAATAACAATAAATATTTATATTATATAATGTATTATATATACT
The DNA here is from genome assembly GCA_015478945.1 of Trachelipus rathkii. Classification (NCBI taxonomy): domain Eukaryota; kingdom Metazoa; phylum Arthropoda; class Malacostraca; order Isopoda; family Trachelipodidae; genus Trachelipus; species Trachelipus rathkii. The sequence goes on from JABUQX010034425.1 coordinate 42,589, forward strand.
TATATATTATGGATTATATATTATATTATATTTATCTATGTTTAATAATTATTATTATATTTATATATACTTTTTTATAATATATATACTATAATTATAATATTATATATATTATTATTATTATATTATATATTACTATGTACACGTCATTTCCGACTTATTTAATTTATAATATCATATAACATAACTAAAAAAATACAGACGAGAGATAGAGGAGAGATGAGAGAAAAATAGATACGACAACTACCACTAACCCGAGACACACACAGAGTCGACATTTACAACAACACAACAGCAGAACATTACACCAAGACATCCCGAACTCCCACGAGTCCGATCTTCTAGAACTACCGACTCCCGAGCGCCACGACTTTCCGACTCCTCCGCACTCCTCGACCCTCTCTCCTGACTAAACCCCTCCGAATCACGCTGACTCCAATCTGGAAATGGACACGTGGAAGTTTTTTCCAAATGAGATGAGGAACCTCTTAGCTTTTCATCGAATTAGAATAGCAGCCCCGCCTACTGTCACCACTCCACCAACATTGGAAAAAAAAGACCTTACAAAATTACGACAATAAATTTTAATAATTTCTAATAATAATTAATATAATATATCATCACACACTCATCTCACAAAGCCCACTTATTTAACACATTAAATAGGCATCTTTACCTTACGATGTTAGGCCTCATGTACCGTCGTCACGTTAATAATACTTGTGTGCACTGTACAAATGAAAAATATTTATCAGATATTATAATTTAAATTAATAATAATTTAATTTAATTTTTAATTTATTTTATATAATATATTTTAATTAATATATACATATCAACTAACTTAATAATATATAATAAATAATAATTAGATAGGTGATCACTCATCAATTTATCTAATTATATATTAATTAATTATTTATTAATTAATTATGGATTATTAATTATTATGGATACAAATTATTATTTAGGTATGGGGAGTACAGGAAACGAATTAAAAACTAATACAGTAAAACTAATATAATAAGATTATAGATAATAATTATATTAAATATCATAATAACAGGTATAATAATAATAATAATAATATCCATCATAAAATACTAATTATTTAATAATTACATCAAATTAATATTAATTATTAATAATACATTATATAATTATTATTATTATGTTTAATTTATTAATGGTTGTTATTCATTCATTCATTTTTGATATTTATTGTTATTTATTGTGTTTAGTTTTATTATTTATGTTATTTTTGTTCTGTAATTATTGTGATTGATGTTATTTTATTATTATTTTATAATCATTATATTTATTATTATTATTATTATTATTTATTAAATATTGTATGCATGAATTATCACATATCTTGATCCTAGTATACTACCCTAAGTATTTTATTATATATATATAAATATATATATAATATTATATTATTATTATATTATAATATTTTATATTATATTATTTTTTTTTATTATTATTTTTTTTATTATTTATTATATTTATTATTATTTATATTTATAATATATAATTAAATATAAAATTAATTATATATATTATTATTAACTCATCCCATATATAATTTCAGTTAAAATAAAATAACTATACTAGAAACCATTTAGATAATTTTTCAGGGTGGGTCAAAGGTACAAGTTAACTAATGTACTTATATCTGGTTGATCATTAAAGTTAAAACCGGGTTTTCTTCGCGAGTATTGTGGTAGAACTTGTAACTTTGCAGTAATAATCTTAAATACCAGTTGTATTCTTGTTTACTGAGAGGCATTTTTAACTTACCAATAATTTTTTGTATACATTTTTTTATCATTTATACCAATAGTATTGATATTATAATATTTTTCTATAATTATATAATATTCTAAATAATTTCCATATTTTTTATTACTCTCTTTTTTTATTATAATACATATTTTTTAAAAATTGGAAAATTTTTTTTTTTTTTGGGAATAAAGTTTTGTTTTATTTTTTATTTAAATGAATTGAAAAATAATAGTCATTTATATTATAATAATAATATATAATTTCATATGTAATTATATATATATAATATAATATATATTATATATATATACTTATATAATATATAAATTTTAATATTTTACTATTTAATATTAAATAATTATAATTTATTATATAATATTAAATATTAACATATATTATTTATATAATTAAATATAATAAATTATTATTTTATATTTTATATATATAATTTATAATATTATAAATATTATATTATATATATATATATATAATAATTATATTATATATAATCATATTGCCATATATATATTATATAGAATATTAATATTACCTATTTAATAATAATATATATGTGATATATTTATTTTATATTTTTTATATATATTTATAATATTTAACATAGTTACCCCTTATTTTAGTTATTATATATATATATTTATTAAACATATATATAATTATTATAATATTACTAAACGTAATATATAATTTAACTACCCCTATTATAACCTATAGTAAAAGTTTATAGTACATACCCTAATATATATCTTAACCTATTATGTCCGTTCGGTCTATTTGGCTTCATATATATAGTGAGTATTGTTCCTGGGCGGGTGTGTGTAGTTTCGGTTTAGTACTGGTTACTCGAGGCATCTGGTTGTGCGGGTATACTGGTCTTGTATTGTGCTCTTCACTTCGGGTATAGTGTTGGTTCTATTAGTTTATTTAGATTGTGTAGTCTTCTGTTGCCTGTATTCAGGAGTGGTTTGTCGATTCTTGTGTCTTAGGTGTTTAATCTCGCAGCCATGATGATGGTGGTTAGTGTCGTTGCCCATCGCCCACAAAACGGGCTGGTGATTCTACAAAACCCATGGTATTTGGCTATGAATTGTCTTTCGGTGGTATCCGTGCTTAGTATGTGGTATTCGTCACTACATAACTCCTAGGATGTGTTACCCGTTCTTATGTGTGTGATGTTTTCAGTTTAGGTTTATATTTATTTGTGTGCCTACTCTGTAAGCATGTGGATTACGAGCAAGTATCCAGCCGTTTTTACGTGTGATCGTCTTGTTTGTCTATCACACTGTCGAAGATCGATCATCGTGGTAATATGGTGATGTCTAGAAGTGATTTTGTCTAGCGCTGGATACTTTACCGTTCGTCTAGTATATATATATTCCTGAATATGGTTCTGCTCGACATCTGCATTTGTATTACTATGTTGCTGAAATAGAATTGTATAGTATCTCAGCTAGTCGCTTACTACTCTGCATACTGTAATCTCATTATTGCATGATAGAGAGATGGCCGTTCTCTTGATGTGCGCTCGTGTCGTAGTCTAGCGAAGAGAGTCTCACTCAAGACCGCTCATACGTATATGAGTGCTTTGCGCGCTGCTACAGGCGTCATGCTTTACCTGCCGACGTGAGCTGAGACTCTCAAGGTGAACTCTCATTATAAAGAGCATCTTCGCCATATGTTCGCATGTGCATTGCTCGCCGTTGTGACTGACTAAATGGTCAGCAATCCATTTATGTTCACCTGCTCAAAATTTATCCTCGCCATTACTTCTATTTAGTGTCATTCCTTTCTTCTCATGTGCTTCGGGTCGATATATCGCGTCATGTGAGTGCGTGCTGTGCGCGAGACAGTATGTATATGTGCGTATATCAATGACGATTGTCGAGTGTTTGCTGTCTGTCTGACGTCTTGCTTCAGCGCTATGTGAATAGTCGCTCAATCAGCATACTTGCAGTCGACTGATATGTATGTTTTCAATGTCAGTCTCTGATGTATATTTATGTCGCATATACAGTGAGCTGTTATCAGTGTATCTGTTTATTGTCAATATTTGAGAGTTGTGTTGTTCCTCTTTATGGTTGTTCTGCGAGCACGTAGAAGTATTGACTTCGAATATGATCATAGTCTTATTTATGATTCATGCAATACAGTACAGTTTGTATACAGTATAATACGGTTCGTATGACTGTGTTATCGGGTTTACAGTTAATAGTGGTTGTTTGTGTTGTGAGATTTTCATTTTCACCTTTTTTTTATCTATATTAATATTATTACTAATTTTAAAGGATTTTTATATTTTTTTTTTTTGGTCGAGTATATCTTCTGTAAATTCGATTGGTTCGGTTCGTTTGATCATTTATATACCTCGACAGTACATGTGTTCGTCTTCTCTTTTTTGTGTCACGTGAATCAGCGGTAGTGTGAGTAGTGGTTTTATTGTTTAAAAATTCATATGTTGCTTTTGTCTTCTCTGATCTCGTGAGTACACTTTTGATATCATCGCTCTCGCATGAGTGCGAGAGTTGTTTTCCATGTGAGAGAGAGTAGAGTATTGTTTACTTTATGAGAGTGACTATGAGTTGATGCGTTCGTTAACATTCGCATCGTGAACGCATGTTGGTGGAGACTTCACTTTTATCTGAATGCGTGTTATTTCATTGTATGTGGGGTTCTAAGAGATATAAGCCTCTCAACTTTAGTGACATACACCTTTTGTTTCTGAGCGAGTATGCTAGCAAGAATATTGTATGTTCTTTGACATGTGTGCGCAGCCATATTGGGATTTATTGTGTGGCTTTAACCTCGAGCCCACTCTTGGTTCTCTTGTGTTCAAGTTTTGCACTGGTTTTTGTAAGCTATTGTTCTTACTGTACGAGTACGTCATTTCTGAGAATCTGTTGACGTTGTGTGCTGTCTGTAGTCGCGTAGAGTCAGTAATTATTTATGTGTACTAAGATCTTAAGAGCTCTCGAGTGTGTCGATCGTTGGTGCCAGGCTGTTGGCGTGTCGTCTATTCGAGTCTATATGCAGTAAAACTTTTTACTATCATGGGGGCACCGGAAGGTTACACCGAGGACTGTCCTCACCCACAAATCATAACCTTACTCTATCTACGTTTACTTTTAAACTCACTTACTCCTTTTTTTTACACCACACACCTAACCCTGGAAAGCCCTCCAAATCTACTCTTAAACAACCGAAACCAACATTTCTATCAAAACTCTTCTTCTATTGATTTACACCAGCCAACAATGAGGATCTGCGGCTCTATATATAACTATTTATTATATAATATTGAATTATAATAGATATATTTGTTGATGAGTGTAATGAGGCTTTAAATGGTGGGTATTTATTTAAATAATTAGTATTATTTCTCTCTTATTTTTGATTCAGAGTACTATTTTAACCACTATATATACATTACCCCCTAAAAGTTTTATTTAGTGTGTATTAGTGATATATATTATATTGGTGTGTTAGAGTGTTTGTTGCTTTGTCTTGGTACTGTTATTTACTCTGAGATTAGTATTGTTTTGGTGCTGGTAGTAGCTCGCGTATTTACTGGGGTAGTATTATCATATCCTGTTGTATATCTGTTGATTTTTAGTCGCGTAGTAGTAGTTGTGGTTATGTGAGTGAGAATTTTAGGCGTATATGTGGTATGTAGTGTAGGATGTAGATAACTGTTTTTTTTTGTGCGCGTGGTAGGTTTATCCTGATGCGTGTGGTTTGGTGGTTTGTGTGGATTACCTACCTACTCACCAGTATATGATGGAGTTATTTTTGTTGATGGTACAGTTTATACGTTAAGCGCTACTTATTAGTTATGAGTAAGGAGTATGGGATATTTAGTTACTTGTGAATAGTTATGTTACGTCTCAGAGTTTTGTACTGAGATTATGACTACGTTGAGTTGTTTTGGTTCCATAGTCTACGCCTGATGCGCCCACGTTAGCGCTCGCTACTAAAATATATGAGTATTACCGGGTTATATTATATTTGAATTATATGATATATATATTTAGTGTTTAGTTTGTTATATTCGTTTACGCGGCCCCCTCCCTCTATATAATTTAGATATCACCTATCAATAATATATTAATTATGGCGAGATTGATGGCTCGAACCTTGGTAAATTTGGAAAGTTGTTAATATACAATAGCGTTATTTAGGTATGTGTATATGTTATCCGAGTTTTAAATTAATTTTAGTGGCGCTGATTTTGGGAGTGTTATATATGGAGGAGAAGCAACATCAGAGCTGAGGAGTAACACTCGGTGTTTGTCTCTTGAGAAAGTCTTGATGTAAGGGTAAAGGGTATTGAAGAGTTGTGAAAGTTTAGTAGACCGACCTTCGAAAATACTTAATGTTAAAAAATTGTTCAAATTGTTTTGTATTACGCTTAGCATCGAGATAAAAAATTTCAGGTATGTTACGATAGGGCGGAGAAGAGAAGAGTTAATTTTGTGATGTTTGTTAATTTTAAATAAGTCCCGAAAAGAGAAGTGCGATACTTTGAGAGATAATGACTAATTAATGTAGGTATTTAGTGAATGTTAGCGTGTTTTGATTGAGTTGTTGAGGGGGGTGGTGGTGACTAGAAAGGGGTGCGTTTTAAATATGATATGTGTAAAGTATGAATATAATTGGTCGCTTGATCTTGTGTTATGCATTTGAAAGAGTAAACAACTCTGAGATCAGAAGTAATGATAATTGGGGATATATAAAAATTATATTGAAATTTGAATATAGAAACTATTAATTTAAATATGTAATAATTAAGAGATATTATAAGTGATTTGACACAACAGTGCTGTATTATATTTTAGGCATATTAAATATAGGGAATTGCTCTTATATTGGTCAGTGTTATTCTGAATTAATAATGGTGTTAGAAGTATGGTAAAGTCCTCTTTGAAATAGAAAATCAAAAAGTTAATTGTGGCTCCAAATCGACCCGCATATTGATAGCGTGTTCGTAAACAATTATACACCCTTGACACGTCGATATAGTGTGATTTTGTTTGTTGTTTTATAAGTTTTTTAATAAAAGACGGACGTCAGATAAGGGAATTAGCTAAAAATGAAACTATCACTCTTGCGCCCAGATGACCAATTTGGCTATATGAGGATGATAAGAATTAAATATGCACGTAATTAGAGGGTGTACGGCGGTTCCCGACACGACGGGCATAGCTTTTATATTTAATTATGTAATTGGAGATAGAATAGGAGTCCGGCAGGATCTCCCATTGTAACTAATTATCCGAGAGAGGATAGAATATTGGTTTTATGATAAGATTTCAAAGAAAAGAGGAAAGAGAGAGTATGTATGAGCAGAGACTGTGTAGGAGATTTTGGAAGGGTGTGTATAAAGAGGTGTTTAAGAGCGGTAAACGTAGATAGGAGTAAGGTTATGGTTGTGAGTGAGGAAAAGTCCTCGTGTGAAGTTATGTTATATATATGGTGAGCAGCTGGAAAAGGTCTTCATTTTAATATTTTAGGATATATGTTGAAATGAAAAGGTGTAGTAGGTAAATTGTGAATGGCACTAAGGTGGTTGGTGAAGTTAAATCGTTGGTGGATGTAATATGACTAAGTCTTTGTAGTGCTCCTAAGTAAAAGTGATCTTACAATTCAGAGGGTTATGTTTTGTAATACTACTCTTTTACCTGTTCGTTTAATAATAATATAATAGTGGAGTGGGTATTGTCTGGTATAAGAGGTATAGATTCTATTCAATCCACATCGTCGTTTCAGCATGTGAACTAATTTTCTTTAGTGTGCGTGCTAGGTGTTGTAAATATTAAATAAAATAAAAATAAGAGGAATGATAACAGTATTAGAGTGTTTGATTATCTGGTTGTGGAGAATTAGGGTTAAATAGAGAGTTAAAATTATAATGAAAAGATACGTTTGAGAAAATGGTTAGGTCCATTTGTGGTAAAAAGTGATGTGATGTGATTAGTTGGATAATCAGGTTACAACTGCAGTATTGTTAAATAATAATTGTATTAGTTAGATGTAGGATATGTGGTATTATTCGACAGACATTGAAATTAAGTAAAATCAGATAGTAAAAAATGAGATGAGTCAGAATTATAAGGTTTAAATAAGTACTTCTTGATTAATGTGAGATTTATGAGGAAATGTAGGTTATGGACCATAAAGTGCTAGAGAAGTAATATAGTGCATTAACAGATGATTGAGAAATATTTGTGCGAGGAGTTATGAGAGGTTAAGGTTGTAGCCCTACACTATGGTTGCTCGATAGGTAATTAACCTTCCTACATCTGACGTAATGAATCATAGTTGAGGGTCCATTCGATGTAACCAAATGTGAAGCTCTTTGGGTTTAAGATTTTTTTCTGATCGAACGACAGTAGATCTATATCTACTAATTGGTATTAAAGTGTGTGAGTAAAGCCGCTAATAAGGCTTTTCTTTATCTACTATGCTCTCATATCTTCTTACTAATAATTATCTACTTTTCCGGTGAAGTTTAAAGACCGCAACACTTAACCTCCAGTCTTTGGGATAGAAAATCGCAGTGATGATGACTGAATGATAGTAAGGAGATTGATTGAGTATGAGTATTTATCTATACCCTATTATATATTTATTAAAATAATATATATTTTATTATTAATTATTACCATTCCTACATTATTTATTTTTATTTATAAATACTATAAGGTAGTTAGTAGTAATGCTCAATATAATATATAATATTTAGTAGCCTTTTATATATACTAGTATATAAAATATCGCTATCCATACTACTCTATATTATTTATTTATATTATATTGTTCAATAGTTCTCTTCTCAATAAACGTTAAACTTGACTTGGTACTTTGCCATACTGTAAGATAAAAATAAGTAAATCTTTGTTATCTTGTTACTATGTACTAATGTATACGCAAACTTTACTATAGTAATATAAGTATACTTGTACTTGAACAATCTTACCAGTACTTGTAAACTTGATACTAGTCCGCACCTTGAGACAAAAAATAGTTACTTGAATTTCCCACAAGCCATGATATATATATATATTATATCCCTTACCTATCATTAATAAAGTAGTATATATATATATATTATATGATTAAATCTGGCCTTCGATACATTTGCTTGAAGATAATAAGTACTTTTGATATTATTAAAGAAGAGTAACGATTAAATTTATATATATATAGATAAAATAATAATATTTTAATATTTTTATTTATATATAATATGTAATGTATTTTATAACTCTAATTATAATGTTAGGGAAATTTATTTGGATATAATCTTTAGGTATCTTATTATTTTATTATAATATTTAGGTGGAGTGTATATATTACTAATTTTCATTCCTACTCACCTTTATTATATATATTATTTATATTTTATTATTATTAGAGTTTGGAGTACTCTTTCAGAAATACGCGAAGCTATATTTCTTTCTATATCCATTATTCTCATATAATACCTAAAAAACACAGAACTCCAGAGGGAATAAATGGCAATACAGAAAAATATAGCTGAGGAATAGCTGGTAGCCAATATACATGATTAAAAAAATATACTACTACTATTACAATATATTATTATTATCTCCTACCTATAATAAAATATTATATATTTATTTATTATGATAATTATTTATAATGATATCTAACAATACATCTCAAACTTTAGTTTATCCCCTTTTTATATTAATTTTATACCTTTATATTTTATAAATATCCTAATATTTAATACTACTAATATTAATTATATGTAATATAGATAAGGAAATATTCATTATTTGGTTGGAATCTTTGGTTACACTCTCAAAGTATGATCAAGTGAAAGGTAAAAAAACACTAAAAAATTATTCTGTTAATATTATTATATATTGATTTGATATAGCCTTATTTAGTGACCTTTTATTGATTACTCGTACTCGTTAAAATAAATAGATCTTTCTCAATAAACTTTTGCTTTTTACTAAAGAATTACGCCTAACCGCGGCTATACCCTCACGCAAACGCGGATGGTCAGGGGAGTCGGTGGTCCTCGGTCTTTCCGGGGAACTATCGGGTAGGATCTATATTTCCCCCTCCCTACTAACGAGTGGGAGTGGTTCTTCTGGAACCCCGCGCTCTAATGGTATTTATGAGAGGTATCGTGTCTGGAGGGTTCCCTCGAAACCGCAAACCTAAACCAAGGTCTATCAGGGTAGGAA
>JABUQX010034426.1:5000-7500 GCA_015478945.1 Trachelipus rathkii
TGTTTTCAAGAATTTTGATTGGACGATCCGGAATGTGTGTGGTTCTTTAATTAGTTGCTCCAGATCGTTGAAATGGGCTAAATGATTCGGCCTCCCTCCCCACCTAAAATCAGTATTGAGAGGATCCAAGCCATTTCAGTGTTTGTGTACATTGAAAAATCCCCAAATAGGAGGACCTCAGTATTTGGATGAGAAAGATATAACAGTCTCGTGAGAATAGTAAGATATTCAAAGAAAGAGTGAAAAATCTGTTCTGTGTTGAGGAGACAGTAGCGAAGCACAAGATTTATTGTAGTAGAAGGAAGAAAGATTTAAGCCACAGAACATCGAAGTTAGGAGATTCAAGATTCACGAGACGTGTACAGGAGTGTTTATGTTCACATAGGCACATACTCCACCCTTTAGACGGAAATTATGAAAAAAATTATAGTTAGATATAGTAAACGAGTTAGAGGAGAGATTCTTAGCCATCTGGTGTCTCAACAAGAGCAAAAGGGTTAGGGTATAAGAGTTAGAGAGTGGTATCCACGGATCAGAGTTAGAGAAAGTTAAGCGCGCGGATTGTTGGTAAAGTCGATGGAAAGCCCGCGCCTGCGCAAACCTTTCCATCACACACGCACACACAACCACAACAACAAAAACAGACAAAAACAGACAGACAAAAAAACTTAAGTTAAAATTGGGTTAAAATTATTCACTCACTAAAAACGTAAATGATTAAAATGCTAAAACCGTATTTACAATAAATATGTATAATTGAAAAATTAAGAAAGTTTAAAGCACGCATTCACACACCCTAACAAATTTACGAAAAAAAAAAAATACAATTATTCAACATAAAACTAAATAAGTATAAATTAAAACAATATGTAACCAAATACGTAAGTTGTTGTGCCAAAACCCTTTTAAAAAAATAAAAAAATAAAAACTAAAAAAACTAAAGTTAAAAAGACGAAGGAAAAAAAAAAATATAACCTAGTACTATCTAAACTACGTATTGCACAATTCTAAAAACTAACTATGACTATTAACATAACTAAACAAAGGTTTCAAACAAAAATTAAAGCGAATAACTTATCTTTAATAAGGATGATCCAATTCTTTAAATATTAAAACTATAATAGTTAAAAAACAATTAAAACAGGGGAGCACTTAATGAACAAACACACTAAATGGGAAAGATAACTAAAACATTATGAACACTAATCAACCCATTGGAGCTCCGGCAAAACACAACTTATCACAAAACATTCTAAACTCGAAAAATCTACGGAATATATATATATATATTATATATATAATATATATATATATATATATAATATATATATATAATATAATATATATATAATATATTATATATATTATTATTAAGTATATATATATATATCATATAGAGGTCATTTTTAGAAGAGCCAAAATCCATATCTCAAAAAAACTTAACAGTACCAAGAAAGGAAATACATTGCTGGGAATGCTTGGTCAATTTAGTGCGGAAAATGTCAAAAAAAAATAAAAAAAAATTATATCTTAAAAACTACAATACCTACAGCGAAAAGGAATACATTTTGATCCTGTTAAAATTTTGGATAGGAAAAAATGTAAAAAATAAAAAAATAAAAAAATTATGGTGAATAATTAGTAATATGATATAGAGGCCGTATTTAGAGGACCTTGTTATTGGTTACTCGTTTAAAAAAATAGGACTTTCTATTAAATTTTCCTTTTTTTTTTTTTAACTAAAGAATACCAAGGGTATACCGCACCGATGGCGGGAGTCGGGGTCTCTCGGCCTCGGAACTACGGGGTAAAACATTCCCCCCTCCGGAGGGTCTCCCAACCCGCTCTTTGGTAGTTTGGGTGTCGCGGAGGGTTCCTCGACCCCCCCCTACGGTATGGAAAACGTCCCCCCCTGTGTTCCCCGTCGGCTCGAAGCCCCTAATTGCCTTGTAATACCTTTACAAATAATACATATATATACTATGTCCCAGCACCCCCCCCCAAAAAATAGCCAATTTTTATGTTTAAATTTTTTTTTTTTTTTTTTTTTTTTACATTTTCCAAACTAAATTTTCCAAGGATTCCAAAAATGTATTTCATTTCCTTGTAGCTTTTGTATTTTAAAAATATCGATTTTTTTTTTTTTTACGTTTCCTCGGTAAAATTTTGCCAGGATTCCAGGCAAATGTATTCCTTTTTCCAGTAGCTGTAGTAGTTTTTAATATGGTTTGTGGCTCTTCTAGAGGCTGGCCATATATATATAATATATTATATATTATATATATAATAATATTATAATATATATATATATATATAATATATATATATATATATTATACTATATATATATATATATAATATTATTATATATATATAATATATATATTTATATTTTTTTATATATATATATATATATTCTATATATATATATATATATATATATATATATATATATATATATTATATATATATATATATTATAATATATATATATATATTA
>JABUQX010034426.1:12500-15000 GCA_015478945.1 Trachelipus rathkii
TGAAATATAGATAATATATCATATAATATATATAATATACTAAATATCTATATATACTTATTACTATAATATATAATACTATATATATAATTATAGTAATATTTAATATACTTTTGAGGTTCTAAGCAAAATCACTTTAATATAGATTGTATACAAGGTGTGCGGGACGGGGACACAGACACAAATGCACGGCAGCTTTTTAAAGCAGCCAATACCTCTGCTTCCTCACGATAAAAACATTGATAAAGGCGGCATTTTTGACAATGGAATTTGAAATGTTTTTGAGCAATATTGACTGAAATTCAGATTAGAATGCAAGGCTGTTGCCTTGAAGAAACATATTTTTCTGCCTTTTCTTGCTAGAGATCTGTTTATCTTTTCATCATATATTAGCCCAGCTGCATTTAAAATATTCTCCTACACTTGCGAGAACACTAGTTGGAGGACGGCACAAAGTAATTTCCTTCGCAATAGTTTAATTAAAAGCGTGGGTAAACATTCGTTAGACTTAACTTCACAAGCATTGTAGGCCGTTGTACAAAAGGTTTTTGCTTGGGCGTAGTTTTCAATCATTTATATATCTTTTGGTAATATGTGTGTTTCCTCATCACTACTGGGCTGCAGAAATTCTTCCAGTGAATCCCACACACCAAAACCTCATCAGTACTTTTTAAAAAAAAAGAGAATCGAAGAACCTGCCACGTTCTTCCAGCTAACTAACCTTAATGGTTCGCGCCATTCTGTACTTCACAAGGTCAAATTTCTCAGGACTATTCTAGATGACCAGCTTAACACAGGGGGTGACGCACGCGCATATTAACTCCTGAAAAGACTTGTATCATGTACTGACTATTAGTCATCTCACCTCAAAATCTTGGGGTGCTGATAGCAAGTCCCTTTTATAGTACTTGGGCAGACCTCCAGAACTCTACTACGCCTGTTAGATCCCATCTAAAACGAGGCGATCCGTATCTTCACTGGAGCATTCTGATCGTCCCCCCGGGTGAGTCTTGAAGTTGAATCCAATGTGGATGCCACTCTCTCTTCGAAGGAAATACATCATATGCACAAGTTTCTTCGCTTTCAAACCAATACCGTTCGCTCTGACACGATTCTGCGGGAGATACTCAGAATCCTAATACGGCCATTTGCAAACTCAGTTAATAACATCCTTAATTTCCTCATCATCCCTTTGAAAAGGTGTTGCCTTTCTCTTATGACGAATTGTATACACCTTGGCTATTCCCTGATCTCATCATTAGCTTGTTCCTGACCTCTCTATCTTCAAATCTAGCCATCCTGCTGCTTGTTAAAGGCATATTTCCTGTCCTCATTCAGCATTTTCACGGTGGAATTTTAGCTAAGTGTTTCACTGACGGCTCTGAAAGGCAGGGAGAGTGGGGGTGGTCTGCCTGTCTTTCTGACCGAAGTCTCTCCCTACCCTCCCCCCTAATGCTTCAATTTTTACGGCAGAATGCAGAATTAATGGCTGTAATGATTGCCCTTTCTCGAAATTCTTTCTTAATAGACCACTCTTAAGTCATTTATTCAGATTCGCTTTCAACGCGCTTTCAGGAGCTTAAAACACATTATTCTAAACACACAGTGGTATCTGCCGTACAACAATTTCTTCGGCTGCTACACTCCCGTAAGAAACAAATCATACTATGTTGGAACCTCTCATGTAGGGGTAACTTGGCAATGAAATCGGATAGAGGCCAAAATGGCCGCCTCTTCTTTTCGGAGCTGTTCCAGGTACCTCCCGGATGCCTTTCGACAAGGCTGCCTTTCATCAACTGATCACTATCTGCTCTCGACAAGGTTTTCGGTCTTTTGGCAGAGTGCTGGACGAGTGATCAACGAGGGGCGAAACTTAGAAATATAAAGCCGAACTTGGTGAGTGGTCTTGCCTTTCACAGACGAAGCGCTTACACGAGGCGATACTTGCATGCCTCCGCATTGACCACACCAATATCACTCACAGCCACTATATGTCCCGAGACTCTCCTCCCATCTGTAAATTTTACCGTTCCCATACCCCGCAATTTATTCACCATAACTTTATTGATTGCCCCTAATGGACCCATTCGCCATCGCCAATTTTCCTACTTTATGGTCCATAACACCTTCTAAAAGGTTATCCCATATCTTTTCTGAATCTTCCCTTTAGCGTAATTTCTGTTTTTCTTGTAATGAATATTCTTTACAACATATAATTCTGTTATATAATATTAGGACTATTTAAATAATGTAAGGATATATTTTCAATATTTTATTTAGTTTTATTTATTTTTGACTGAATATTCATTTTTGCAATTCAAATTTTTTTTAAATTTTAAAATATGTTAAGCCGGATCCACCCATGGAAGTTGATTATTCAACCCAGTGTGGCCGCTTCTTTGTGGGCCGTGGTGGGTCCTGTATTGAACTATATTACTATTATTATATATATATATATATACCTTATCAAACTAATATATATATATATATATATATATAT